>VRLP01006915.1:0-25030 GCA_009660295.1 Lophius piscatorius | reverse complement strand
GAGGGCTTGGGACACGTGACAACACGAGGACATCATGCAACGAACAGGCACAGAAGGGAAGGTAAGGACAGACTTTATACACACAGACATAACGAGACAACGAGACACAGCTGGGAAACACAGGTGAGCGTGAGGAGCAATCACAAGACAGACAGGAAGAAAGGAACACAGAGGCGTGACAAAAGGAACACAGAGGCGTGACACTCTTGAGCCACAGACTCCCCAATATTGAGAAAACAACTCAAAACTAAATTGTGGGGCATAAGCCCTTACAGCATTCATCATCACGCCTCTATTTCTATCCTCACACTCATCACTCTATCTCTATCTGACACCTTCACCACCAGAACATTCTTTACAAATTCCTCGTTCACCATCACCCGCACCCCATTTCTTCTCCCCTCTACACAATGATAAAACAGCTTGTACCCTCATCCAATTCTTCTAACCTTGCTGCCATTCGAACAGGTCTCTGGGACTCTCAGTATATCTACCTTCCGTCTCTCCATCAGATCAGCATTTAAAGATCATCTTCTCACCTCCACACTGCTGCCTTTCCTCATCTCTCGCTGTTTCCTGGCACGTCTTCCCCTCTTAATCTTCTCTTTCTCTAAGTAACACTACCATAGTGTCCGCTGACATCCTGCTGCTTAACAATGCCAAAGGCCGTCGCCGTTAACCCGGGCCCCAACCGATGCAGTTTGGAAATCAATTTTATATTTTACATCGGATGCCCTTTCTGACACAACCCTCCCCATTTATCTGGGCTTTGTACCGGGTCTAGAAGAACTCTTGCTTGTGACCCCTTTGTGGCTGGAGTGAACCCTTTCTGGCTGGGTTAGAGTGCAATCTCGAGGAATGTACTTGCATTTGGTACTGTTACTGTATGTATGCGATTATAATTGCAGTATAGTGATATGAAGATAGAAATCCGTTCCTTCACTTTTATCCACCGAAATCTCAACACACTGACGTCAGACACAAGCCAGTCTATAAAGCCAGTCAATCGTCAAGTACAGGGAGACGCAGCCAAGGTGGACAATGAGTTCAGGATGTAGATATGTCATGAACTGTTCTCCCTGCTCTTGCAAAATTGCAATCTGAAACCAAACTTAAATCATAAAGATCTTACACAGGCCAAATGTGAGGGTGACAAAACTAGGATACATTATATATAACATAGAATATGAACACTTCTTATTTCGAAGCATTCCTTTCATATGTTCTTAAACCCATAATGTAAACTGTATGGATGGTGTTGACTGCGCTGTTAAAGCTTTAATTCTCTGGACAGTTTTATAATCACCAGAACATTCATCCTTTCCAGATTACGTTGCAGATGGCTTTCAGGGTCCGACTGTGCCTCAGTGGTCTAGACTTACAGGAGGCTTTATTTTCATTGCCGAAGGCAGTATCTACCGAAACAACCGGGCCTCACGCCATGGACTTATTTTCATTTTCTAGTGGCTACTGTTTTCTTTAGGGGCCTCTTGATGTCACTAGTAGCTCTGCAGTAGCAAAGGTGAAGGGTTTGCTCCACTGAGTGACATTGCTGGAGAAAAACAAGAGATTCCTCTGTGAAGACGAAAGTCCTTGTGTGTTTCTCATTATCACACCATCTGCAACAGACTTTCAAATTACAAACCATGTTTTTTAAGAATGGACTGTTACACAGATGTAGCTGATTCGTGAAATCGCTGGATGCTGTATGTAATGTAGAGGGAAGTAAATCATGTCCTGTCCACTGAGTCATGTCATTTAGACTTGGTCCTTTAACTGTGGCCATCCAGAACCAATGCTGAGATTAGATCTCCTACGGAGGCCTTTGACATGCTTTGAAAAATATTTTTATGATTTCATTTTTTATAGTTTTATTGAAACAGGAAAGTGGTTCACAAACTCTTACACTACTGTCGTTACTTAATTTTTTGCTAAATTTCAACGTTAACTTCACTGTGGTGAATTTATAAATTTAAGGAAATGTATCAATTTAAGCTTATCCCTTCCTATGTATATTCAACTGCCCTTCATAAGTATATTTACCTTTCCACAGAATATAGCCAAGCTTTTATCCTTTTTTCTTTATCCTGACATTTCCATCTACCATGCAGTCCCCTTATTACCCCTACCTTCGCTTCCCCAACAACCACCTCTGGACCTCTCATTCCTGCCTTCCTGCAGTCTTCCTGACCTTTTAGACACTGCCTGTCAGACCTCCTGACAGATCCCCCTGATTTGGCTGTCCTCCTACCATATACCACATCCAGTAATTCCCAGGGTTTTACTTTCTGGGGGACCCAAGTAGCTTTCAAAACAGACACCATCAGAAATTTAGGCACTTGTTGTCCAGTTCCTGGATGCCCAGCTTCCTGTTTTCATGATAGCCAGTTACCTTATCCTACATTGTTATCTAGTCAATGTTTCATAGTCTAAGACCAGCAACCCGGGGATTTGTCAAGAATCCCTAAACCTACTTTGCCCAGTTCCAAGAGATACTGCTGTCCTACATGAACTATGACCTTCCAGCTTTAATTATCCATCCATTAGATGATAAGACATAACTGCAGATAACAGATCTAACTTTTATCTCTGTTTTTGCATATATCATTTCTTTTTTCTTTTTCTAAATTTACCAAACAATTGGGTGAAACTATTTCAAGAGGAATGATTTCATTTCAGGGAAAATAGTCATTTGAAATTAAATTAGCTCAGACTTGTGGTTAAATGTAATTTAAGGATATAATTTGACCCTAACTATATATTTTTTAGTTGTTACATAGTTCTGTTTGACAAAACTTACAATGCATTAATATACCAGTAAAATACCTCCTCTTCCATGGCCCCTTTCACTGGTGGTGTCCACTAGGGCTCTGTCCTTGGCCCTTCACTCTTAAGCATTAAAATGCTGCCACTGGGTCATATTATTAATGGTTTCCGTCCAGAGGCACACATTTAAAAAAATTAAATAGTGACTAAAAAAGTGCTAAAGCACACATTTGAGCAGGACATTAAATAATTAACATCACTCCCCAGAGGTTTTCACCATCGTTCCCACCTTGAATCACATAATGCCAACTACTCACTTGACGACTTAGCAGATAATCAATACAACTATGTACCTAAGGACTCATGGCGACCGCTAACCACAAAAATTAGTGACATTTGGTCAACGGTGATCTTGTAACCTAATTTCTCTCTATGTATCAAACACCTTAAATACCTGACCCCCTCACCAGTCAGTTCTAACTGGGGAATCCTCTTGGATGATGTGAAACGTCTTCAACTTTGAACTAGAGGTCCAGTTCAGATTCAAGTAATCACAGGTGCCCTTTTTAAAAATGTAGAAGACCTGATATCGGATCGTTTTTGCTTCTACTTAACAATATGTGTTTTTTTTAAGCTCTACCCTGAGGCGGTAATCACTTACTTTCAAAGACCAGTGCTATAAATCATGAGCACCTGGATGCTCCTCATGATTTACAAGGTGCAAACTGTGAGGCAGAAAAGTTAATAATAGTTGTCAATGCCATGTATCTTTTCTTGGAAGGTAAGTGTCAGCATGGAATGAGGACATCTTGTCTCTGTGGTGACCATTGTAGAGACAAATCACCCAAAAATCAAATATATCTATCTTTTCTGCTACCTATAGTGTTATTCTATTATTATTAATTATTCCATCTAGATTGTTTGAAGTGAGTTGTTGAGTTCTGGAGTTATATTGGCTGCGGAGATGTCTGCTCACTCTCTGATAGAACTATGGCCCTTGTTGTGTGGTGTGAAAAGAAAACAGAACCTCTGAAAGCTCAGCAACGAATTAACTTTTCGTAAATATAAATATTAATTATAAAGAGTTTAGTCAAGACTGGCTCTTTCTGGAAAGCACATTGAGACAACCGTCATTGTGAATTGGCGCTATATAAATAAAGATTGATTGATTGATTGAAGATTGATAAATCATCACTGGGTTATTCAAGAACACAAACTGAACATGTAGGAACTATTGTTTTTCTTAGAACTGTGCAGTATAAAATGTACATCCAGCCATGGAACAGGTGGTTACTTGGATGAGCTGTACTGAAGCATTTCACTACAAATAAGTCATCAAGTGATTTTAAAGAAGATACTGATTTAACAAGGCAGGTCACAGAGGAGGTGACAAAAAATGTGAATCGTAGATAGTCATGAAGTTCCCTCCTGAACACCAGGCTGCATACTGTTTACCGAATGGGCAGAAGGGAGGGTTGGTACCTCAGTAGTTAGAGCTGTTGTCTCCAAATCAGCAGGTCAGTGGTTCGACCCCAGCAGTCTACATGTTGTTGGGTCCTTGAGCAGGACCCTGGAGACACTGGCCCTTGACAGATGCTGCCTACTGATCCTCAGGTGTTGGATCAAATGATACCACTACGCTGTACTCTATGACTGCATGTGATTAATGAAAGTTGCATAAGACATAAGAACCTTTATTTGCCATTGTAGTCTATACAACCAAATTCTGTTTGGTCACTTTTCAACGGCAAATAAGCACAAACAGAACAACTTGCTAAAATAGAAATCAATCAAAAGAGAGTTAGCAATAAACAAAGGACAATGGTTAGCAATTTCAGATTTGATTCAAATGTAAAATGTGTTATAAATACAATTTACTATTATTATTACTATTATTATTATTATTATTATTATTGTAATTTTCTGTCTTTCTTCTGATCTGGGGTCAGGTCACGGTGTCAGCAGGCTAAGACGGGCAACAATCTTAACAGCTCATTCCGGGGTATCCTGAGGTTTTCCCAGGGCAGATGAGATATATAGCCCCTCTAACAAGTTCTAGGACTACCCTGGGGTCTCCTTCCAGTTGGATGTGCCTGGAAAATCTCCAAAGTGAGGCCTCCTGGAGAGCTCCTCATCAGATGTCCAAACCACCTTAACCTTTCAACATGAAGGAACAGCAGCAATTACTACGAATGCTGCTTCAAACCCCCTGTCCAGTTCACGGTCAACTTTTTCCATTACTTGAGAACAAGGCAGAGATATTTAATGTTGCTTGAGGTAGGTACGTAGGTAAAAAAGAAAAGGGTATGCATGGCTTTAATGATGAATTAATATCTTAAAATCGATCCCAAAATATAGGGAAACCAATGTGAAGTAATTAAAATTGGAGTAATATGTCCTTATTGGGGTTTTCATGGTTTATTTCAGAAGTCTAGTCTATTATTCTGCTTGTCTATAATAGAAGTCTCTAGTTGTATTTGTAGCATTTTGAGTCTATTGATATGATTTATACCTTTAGACTTTTGGGACTGAAAATCCACTTGGAAATGTTGAAACACTGAAATGTGAACACTCCAGTTTTTGCTGTTTACACAGCCCCCAGGGACACATCAGCTCTCTGAGCCGATGCTCCTTATGGGGACCACAGGTAAAAATTCAAAGGTCACTGCTGCTAATGAATTGTGTGAGGTAGCTTCCAACATGAATACTCTTCAGTGGTGAATCATGAAATAAAAGACTGGCAGGAAGGTTTAAATTACTC
This sequence comes from Lophius piscatorius, assembly GCA_009660295.1. Classification (NCBI taxonomy): domain Eukaryota; kingdom Metazoa; phylum Chordata; class Actinopteri; order Lophiiformes; family Lophiidae; genus Lophius; species Lophius piscatorius. Next base: position 19,503 of record VRLP01006915.1, on the reverse strand, counting down.
ATCAGACTACCAAAACCCGCATGGAAAGGTAATTAAGAGAAATGAATAAAAAGTTCCAGTAAACACCTACTGTTGAGGTGTGCTTCAGGAAGTTACCTAAACATTCAAAACGCTAGTGGGGCTGCTCAGAGACCACAAACAGCAGGTCATGAGTTGGTTCCATAGTATTCTTGTTGGTCTTCTCTGACCCCAGACAATCAATCTATGTCACCAAACTCCCAGCTACACATTGTTCCACCTTTGGCAACTAAACAATAACCCTGTTATAGTATGGAAGCTACTCACATGTGGGAAACTGAACTGGATCAAAGTCAAATCATTATTCCATTAACGTGGCGTATAAAGAGATAAATGTGACATTTGGATATTTTGCAGCTTTATTTTGATCTTTTGTTATACCAAATTTACGGCATTGTTGTATATTTCATGTAAAACTTCCTGCCCTGACATCACTGTTTAACTATGCTGTAAACCCTGAAGAGATGCTCCCTCTGGGCTGATTCTGCGGTAACTTTTGGCATCTAGCTTCCTGTTGCGGAGGCCCCTCATGGTGACCTGTAGCTGGCCCAGAGTGTGTCTGGAAATGAGATCACATTACTGCATGCAAGTGTACTTTCAGACCAACATGATGAATGATTTCTATCTGTTACATAGATTTCTTAACAAACGGATATTTCTAGTGAGCATCCTGGAGAAAGACATAATCCTGTCTAAGGACTATTGTGGCTCTGCCAGTCTGCTTCCTCTGCTTTTAAGTTCAAAGGCCCTCTGAAGTATTCCCAGTGACATGAAGTTAATGGTATGTCAGCCTTTTAACAGATTTCTCTTTGCACACAAGTTGAATTTTATCAGGCTCTATTGAAGAAAAAATACATGACTTATTTCTTATTACTAACTCCAATTAATCGGTTGAGATGTCTAATAGGAATCTGGGGTCGCCATTACTAGTGAATAGTATTTAAAGGTGTAAATCAAATTTTGAGGAGCCCAATGAGGTTCGAGATCTGTTTCAGAACCTCCCACGTACCCTTGTCTAACAGCTTACGAATTAATAAGGCGTCTGCTTCTTTCATTTCATTAATTGCCACCATTAAAAATCTAAACTAAATCTACTCACTATACCATTGACTGGACCCAGAAAGGCGATGATGCTTAAATTTCCTTTTACATCCCCATAGGAGTCAACAGACTCAGCTCGACTCCGGCTGAAGATATAGTTGGGCTTTACTATAGCAGAAATTGCTCCCACTCGCTTTAGCAGTAGTTCCTAATGATCAGATAAATGTTTGAACATGGCTCCATGGGGAGAAGCCATTTGTTTTCTTTGTGTTCCAGAAGTCAAGCCTACGTGGAAAGGGAGTTGAGGCTCGGGTATTTATTATCTGGAAACTGCAATCCAATCCTCTGACCCCTCCGCCTCCTAATGAAGTGTGATGGAGATACACATTCAGCTGCTTCTGAGGGGATTTTCTTCAGGTCCACTGGGAACAGAGAAAATCCAAAAGGCTAAAATTAGTTCCTAATTCTGTGTGTCAGTAGTAGGCCAGTGCTTTTATGATCCAGACCCCATGTTGACTGACGATATTGGTCCCCTGTGTTCTGATGAAAATTTTCCAGGCAACTCCATACCTAAAATCACGAACAGGTCGTTTATCAAAAGTGATCTATGGTATTCTATGACCTCTAGCATTTCTATCATAAACTCATACTATGCGAAATTAGCTTTTTCAGACAGTGAAAGTCAAATGTCAAAGTAAATGTTATTGTTAATTCTACATGAACTTGAGCTTAATGATTTTATTTTATTTTTTCTACTTGTTCCCATTTTATTGCTTTTGTGTGAAATTGTACTTGCATTTTAAATAGGTTTATAATAGCTATATTTATGAATGACAATATTCAATTGTTATTTATATTGTTATTTAATTTTTTTACTTTTTCTAATACACTATGTTGTTTTTAACTGTCATTTTAATGACATTGTCTGTAAAGCACATTGAATTGGCCTGCATCTGAACAGTGCTATGCAAATAAGCTCGCCTTGCCTCGTGTTGAAATACAAAGAACCCTTCTCTGAGTCTGGTCCTAGAAAAAAAGCAGTAACAGAAAAAACAAGGAACCAGGCAAATATACACACACTAAAAGGTACAATTAGGGGGGACATTTAACATCATACTTTAGAAGCATTGATAAAAAACTGCAAATGTTTATACACTACCTTGCCACACTGCTGTAACAGCAGCAGTCTTTTATAAATTTCTGCGAGAAAGTGTCAAGTTCTTGTTGAAGCATACAGTATATGTTTTTGCAAAAGAAAGTTCTATTAAAGTTCATATGATGGCTTGAGGGATCTAGAATTTCTAAACTACAGTCCAGTCTTTTTTGTGTAAGAGGAGACAGAGTTCAACATCCTTACAACTCATGTACAAAGCTGTTCAGTAGTCTGGTGGAGCGAACACGGTAGCAACGGAATATTTATCCAGATGGCAGGAAGATGGGAGGGGATGGAAGAGGTGGGTCGAGGTGCTCAGGGCTGGAGGGTGGTGAGGGAGGCACCAATGATTTTGCTAGCTGATTTAACTGTTTTCCTAAGTGTCTCAGATGCACCTAGTCCTGAAAGTTTAAAGACAGCTCTTTAGCACAAAGGATGGGTGGTGGTGCGCTTGTGCTTAAGTCTATTAAGAAAGTAAAGATGCAGCTGAGCTCTCAGGTCAGAGATGGGGGGTTTGATCATGAGAAGTCCTCTGTGATGTGCACGCTTTCGTAGAAGATTATTTGTAAAGCACTCTGGACACACTTGAACACGACAACCACCAGTTTAAGGAGAATGAATAATCTAATGTAATTACAATAAAGGAGTCACACGACCCTTATCATAGGAAATGTAAAGTCTTTTACAAAAGGGTCATACAGAAGGTATGAGGTGCTTCACATTTGATAAGCTATCTTTTTTACTCAATTATTATTATTATGTCAGAGGACAGGAATATAAATTCCTAATGTAGGATCATGTTGTTGAGTTAAGATGATTAATTATTACTAATTTTAATATATCACTGCAGTATTTCGCATTAAGAGGGGGTGCAATTGTTTGTGTTTGTGTCAATGGCTCATAAGTAATGACCAAATCATCTGCTCAAGAGTTCAAAGTAAAACTAGTCAACAGTAGTAAAACCTGTCCAAGCAGAGTTTAAGAACCCACAGAGGGTAGATGATCAATTCATTAACTTTCTTTTACAACACCCAGAAATGTTGCTCACCCACTAGCCTGTTGATCTGTGTTGAAGATATCATAAGACGATGGGAAGAACCCTTCTGGGAGCTGCTGAACCCGGAGATCCATTTATTCATAGCGGAGGCAGAGTTGGAAGACTTGGGGGAAGGTCCCTCCATTTTCCTTGCAGAGGTCACTGAGGTAGTTAAGAAGCTACCAGTGGCATGGTGAATGACATTTGCCCTGAGATCCTGAGGGGCTTTGGATAAAGTTGGGCTGTTGTGGTTGACAAGCCTCTAATCAATGGCATGTGTAGGATGAGGACAGTCCTGTGGAGTGGCAGATTAGGGGGACTGGAGGTTCTGTTCCAATTACAGGGGGAATAACACTCTTCTGCCTTCCTTGGAAAGTTTTACTTCAGGGTTCTGGAAGGGACGCTCCAACCGATTGTTGATCGTCGATTTCATGAGGAACAATGTGGAGTCCCGGTCGCGGAACGGTGGACCAGCTTTTTACTCTTGCAGACTTATTATATGTTATATATGTAGGGTGATTGGAACAGATTTTCAAACTATTTTGAAGCTGGACATAATTTATACCATCTTAAACTATGAATGTTGAAAATAGTGATACTGTTGCATTTCTAGTATAAATGGAAGAATGGTGAGAACAGAAGGTGTGATGATTAGTGTGCGAGGGAAAGATATCATCAGCACACGGCTTTCCTTAAACATACTGATGAGGTTATTCTCTCTTTCAGAATTGTCTCATTAACGTTTATCTTTCACCAGAGGTTAGGTCATGGATGTGCCCCAGAACACCACCTGCTCCGTGGGTGGTATTTGCAGCGGTATTATAACACCTTGCTTGGTGTGTTTATTAAGACCAATATAGCATCATGTCTGTTTTTATTCAACAGTAAAGGCAGGGATAACTGCAAGGTAAAGATGCAGTTTTGATGCTAAGGAAGAAAGTCTCTTGTTTCTGTATGTCTTTGTTACGTTCTTTATCCATGCGGGAATTATAACCATCTTTCTTCCTACCATTTTAGCGATTATTGTTTCCGCTTTGTGTAAACTAGATTGTCAGAAAGGCAAAAAAAAAATGATTGCAAAAATAAATGCATCATTTTTCACCAGATTTGGTTTATTTATGTGTCCCCTGTCAACTTCTGGAAAAAGTATTAAATCTCTCTCACTCTGTGTGTGTGTGAGAGTGTTTTTGTTCTTCTGTTGAGTAAAAAGTGCAAGGAGACCTCAGCAAATTGTTGTTTAGTTGGACAGTCAATTTGCCATGCTACGTTCTTTTTGTTTAGGCTTAGCGAAAATATCCGTCTTTTCCAAAATGCTGATCACTAAGTTTTGGTTGGTTGTGAAAATTCTGCCTTAAGACAATGAAATTACCATGTTTTTTTTCTATACCAGCAAGATTTTTCGCTCTATACCGTCACCAGTTTTCAAGTGGCGGTTAGATTTTGGCATCTTAGCCCATAACAGCACCTGGGGGTGCACAAGGTTTAGCCTGCTCTTGGTGCCGGGCCTAAGCCCTGATAAAACATTCAACGACGCGAATGAGCGAAATTGATGCTTACATAATGGATCAGTCGGAGCCCGGTTTAACAATGACTGCTGGTACTGTTGGTCAGCCGGTGGGTTCGCTACTGTTTTACTGAAAAGAATGAGGAGAAGGAGAGGCAGAAGGCATGCCTAGAAACTGAGTGATAAATGAAATAGAAAAAGGTTTTTAGTGAGAGAGGGAATACTGAATGTGGAGTACATGACTGACAGATGGAGAGAGTAGGTGGCAGGGACGAGGACGATATAACTTTATTAAACCAGTTGTTATTGACATACGGTATTTCTGCTAAGACAGTCCTCCTCCAAGTGATATCTCAGTAGTAAGATGGGATCTGTCCAGTCCTAGATTGACATGGATTCTGACATGGATTGACAGGGACGTGCTCCTTTAGCCACACCTCCGACAAGGCAAACAGGCACTCTCATAATACAGTAGGAACTTAACACCAACCTGAAACAAATCAGCCCTGTTGAGAAGGAACTGTACATATGCAAGGATAATTGAGGAAGGAATTGAGGCTTTTTGAAGACTCTTCCTCACAGAACTGCCTTGATCTCCAAATGGAAGCTTGATGTTGGATCCACCCTTGGTGGTTGCTGCGGATTTTGTGACACTACAGCGTTTTAGGGTTATATTACATTTTTTGCCACGATGAAACTCCCCATAATTATACAAAATCTTATTAATCCAAACTAGCTGCTGTACTATAACCTCCATGAATTCCCAGCGGGTTTTCCTGAATATTCTGACAGTACAATATAAACAGTTAAATCAGTGAATTGAAAGATAGAATTTAGACTCCAAGTGATTAAGCATCGCTATAGTGTAACCAACAATTGCAGAGAGGATTTTGGTGAGACCAGACTTCATGTCAGTAAAGCTATTGCAATTTTTATGTTCCTGTATTTCTTCCTCTCTGTGATGCTCTTTGTAGAAGGGTCGTGCTCATAATAATAATAATAATAATGCATTTTATTTATAAGGCCCTTTTACATTTGGATCAAATCTCAAAGTAATCCTACTGGAAAACAAAACAAAGAACAACATAAAAACATCACCAAATCAACAAAGCAATGTATAAAAACCATCATTGGAAGAGGTAAAAAATGAACTGTGGTGTACTTACGAAGGTAGCTGTGATAAAAATAAATAAATATGGGTATCATATATGATATAACTTTATTCACGGCCCTTTTAAAATTTAGGCCAAGTTTGTAAAACTACAAAATGCACTAATGCATTAGTGGAGTCGGGTCACAGTGGGAGAGGGCTGAGAAAGGCATTCCAGACATCCCTCTCCTCAGCTATGCTCTCCAGCTGATCCTGGGGGATTGCGTTCCCATGCCAGATGAGATAAATAGTCCCTCCAGCGAGATCTGGTTCTACCTCGAGGTCTCCTCCCAGTTTGATGTGCCTGAAAAACTTCCAGAGGGAGGTATCATGGAGGATCTTAATCGGATGCCTGAACCACCTCAACTGGCTCCTCTCAACGCGAACTAGCAGTGGTTCCACTCCAAGCTCCCCCAAGATGTCTGAGCTCTGCACCTTATCTCTGAGGCTGAGTCCAACCACCCTAAAAAAGAAGCTCATTTCAGCCGCTTGTTGCTTTGACTTTATTCCTTCGGTCACTACCCAGAGCTCATGACCATACGGGAGGGTTTAAACGTAGATGGGCCGCTAGATCGATAGCTTCGCCTTACAACTCAACTCTTTCTTCACCACAACAGACCTATACAACATACTGAACAAATAATATTCAATATCACAAATGTAAGCTTTGAATTGCACTTTTACACTTTGGCACTTGAAGTCCCTGCTTGGATAGGAACGGATAGACTGAGTTGTAGTATAGGATGCAATATAGAACTTCAGACATTTGACCCAAATTATTAGGTTAAGATCCAACTAAAACTAATTATTCAGAGGTTCAAATGATAGTGACAATCATTTTCCATTGCTCGTGCAGAAAAACTACAATAATAAACCTTAAGCATAATGTAACAATTACCCCTGTTGTGCTAAGATTAATCATATCATTATCCAATTATGGCCATGTCTTCTGAGACTCATACTTATCATTATCCACTTTCTGTCAGTTATGCAACCCAATATTTATATAGAAAGTGCTTGGATCAATCACTCACGTACTTCAAATACTTTATGGATCATATCGAGAGAATATCATAATTGTCAATTACAAAATGGATGTGGAAGACTACTGGCGAAATATAATGTTGGTTGAAATCCCAGGACAGATCATTAGAGTATTTGCTCACTGTGCTTCTATCTCTTGGAAGATGTAGGATATGAGATTTATTGATTAAACTTCACCTCCCACCTCTCCTTGTAGGGAGGTAATTTAAGATGAGCAGGATTCCTTTTTGAGCAGCCTTGTATATTTAACCCCCTCAATGTTGTATTCTGGAGAAGGACCTATTCCTCTGTGCATCCTCTTTAAACGTTCTCTGAAATCTGGAGCACATTCGACCCTCCAGCAGGCTGCAGTTTATTGAATGTCATTTACGCTTGAAAAATAGAGTCATAAATGACAAAAGTGCACCTTTTAAGCTCATTCAAAAAGACTGAAAACGCCTAAATTCAGTTGGCAGAGCAATAACCACTCTCAATATGTGTATTCATTTATGCTGGGAGACAGACCTTCAGGTACGTATGGGGTGAGTGAAAACACAGATGCATAGGTTGGAGAGTCAGTTGAATTATAACAGGAACAGAAGAGGAAGCGGAAGAGGAATTCCGCATGGCACACAAGTAAAATCAATTTCCTCTCGCATGTTTATGTAATATGTTGTCCTTTTCTTGAGTCTGTATAAAATGTAGTTGAAAACTCTTTTCTTGTTAATGGAACTCTGAAATTGACTATTAATATCTTAACTACTCTTCACTATTTAGAAACTACATACATGTACCCGGTTTACAAACATGTTTATATTGTTTAGCATATAAACAAATGCTTTATTATTGTATATTGTATATCTGTATATTCTTGTATATGTATGAAAAATTTTACCTGAAATACACAGGACACATTTTAATACTTCCTGACAAACAACAAAGCTGCCCCTTAAAGGTACCGCGTGTAAAATTTTGGGGCTTCTAGCAGTGAAAGTTCTGTATGGAAACCTCAGCTAACCCTACCTAATCATAAATCTGTGGTGGGCTTCAAGTGTCAAAATGATGTCTTGTCAAGTGATAAGGTTCCTTTCAATATATATGAAGTCATTCATTATCTGTAACCGCTTACCACGTTCAGGGTTGTGGGGGATGGAGCCTATCCCAGCTGACATTGAGTGAGAGGGGTGTAATTTTTTTTAGTTATTTATTCTGTAAAACTCGAAACAATCCTGTAAGATAACACATATTATTATTTGTTCCATATTGTGGTAGCCTTGACGGTTGACGGAAGGGGGAAGAAGGGGGAGGAGAACCCACATTTTGACAAATGGAGGATTAAACTACTTATTATTATACATTTACTTATACGTATTATAAGTATATAATATATAGAAAATACATTTGTCAAAATTTTGGTTCCCAGAGTCACACAGTTCCCACAACACAATGTAGCTACCCAGAAACAACTTTTTCATCATCATCATCTTCCTCATTGATTTTTAGAAGCAAAGCTTCCAGTTAAGTCAAAGGTAATAGGAGTAGTAGGGCTTTTGCATATCAGCAATAGCTTTTTTTTTAATCTTTCTCTTGCAATACGATGTTTGGCCTGAGGGTCCAGCAGAAATGACTGAGGCAGCAGAAATCTTTTTTTTATTTGCAGGATCCTTTGCGCTTCCTATCAGCTGGGCAGTGATTTTCGGGGGAAGCCCTCGGCACGCCACTGTCTAAGTTAGTGGAACGAAGCCACGTGGTGGGGACTGGTGGGGTTTACCGAAGGGGGGTGGAAACCCAGATGTCTGGCTCACAGTGGCACTATTGTTTCCCTTCATCTGGACCCGGACATGCCCACAGCGTCTTTGCTAGAATGAGCAGGATTAGTGAGTTTGCTCAGCCACGTCTTAAGAGTGAAACAAGCTCACTGGCCGTTTCTTTTCGTCCAGATGCCTACATCTGCATCATCACTTGATCTTCAGTTCGGTCATAAAACACACACACTGTATGAGGCGTGGGCCTTTTTGTGGATAGGTTTGATCTTTAGATGTTTCACCTCCACTAAGGAGGGGTATATTTTTACTGTTGTCAATTGGTCATTTGGTTTATTGATTTGTCTGCTGGATTATGCAAAAAAAACTTTGAGAACTTTGAGGTGGAAACAGGTGAGCAGAACCCATTAATTTTTTAATTTGGACCTGACATGTTGATGAATACAGGATTTTTCCCTCGCTTTCTTCAACATTATTTGATGGTGTTTCTTATTATAGTCCATAACTTCACTCCAAGAATTAAAATGATTTTCACAAAATGTTGTGAGGGAGTGGCAGATGTGCAGGACTAGTAAGATCGTAGAAGTAGAAGTGGATGCGCCTTCCTTCCTGTATTAGTTTGTTGTGCTCAAACAAAACATATAATCCTAATGAGCATCCAATGATAACAGTTTGCACATTGCAAATTGAACAATCTCAGTTTCTCCAATTTATTTGGTCTTTTTTCCCAGCTGTTGTCAAGTTGGCAGTTTCTGTTTACTTGCAAATAACGTGAACCTAAAACTATAGTACAACCAAAAGTTATTATGTTGGGTCCCCTGCAAATGCAAACCGATGCTAATAAGCAAGTTTCTTCTGAAATTAAAATGTAAAACACCAGCACTCAACACAATATTCCTACACTTAAGTATAGAATAGTTGAGTTGATGTACAAAATGTAAATAATTTGATTGATTGATCATTAGCACTCAGGTGCTGCTCCTGATGCATAATCACACATAATTCCCTAAAACGCAAAGGATAATGTGTATCTCTCTCATATTCAATCCTGTTTCGTTGGCAGATTTCTGTTACCCTAACCCTAACCCTTATTAGAAGTAAGATTCTCAAGATTTATATCCCAGAAAAAGCCTTGCTTGCCCTTACGGTCCCCCGCCGCAATAAATAATCATTTGTGTTTTGAGTTTTTTTCCCCACTCAAAGTAGAAAGAAGTAAACAGTGATAGAAGAATATTCTAACCAGTTTAAGAGTTTATTTTTCATAGTAAGTGATTTATGTTTAACACATATTTCAAATCATTCCTTGAAGAATTTCCAGGTCTTCTTGCCAAGTGAAATTATCTTTTGGCACTGGCATAAATGTTTAATTTCTCATATTTAGATTACAGTGTGTACTTTTTATGCAGACGGGCCATCTGCAACAACACATTTTGCCATCAAATTATGCAGATTAGATTTGTCCGCTGGGCATGTGCAGAAGCAGAGCCTTATGCCTGATGAGCAGGATCAGAAGAATTTTTAGAGATCAAAATCCACAGTTTTATCTGGTTACAATTCCATAGGTTGTTTGGCTGGCCAAATACTATATTTGACGTAATATAATTCAATTTTATGCTACTTTATGAACATATTCCACTACACCTTAGTTGGAGTTTCAGTCTGAACGCTGGTGGGAGAGGACGCTGGCGTTGTCTGTTCGCCGCTTCTCCATCAGAGTTCTACAGCCTGAAATATTATAAACCGACAAGTATACCTATAGTGTTGCTCACTGGCAAACCTTTCGGATTTCTATCCGTATTTATATTTGTTATTCTGTATTTGTGTTTGTATTTGTATTTGTACGGATTCTACCGAGTCTGGTGATGGTCTGCCTACCTGTTGCTGGAAGTGTACCATCACCTTGTTTGACTTGTTTAAGATCTGTTTGTTTCATCGTTTATGTCAGTTTCTGTGTGTTCATCGATGATGTCAGTTCGTTCATCCGTCCTGTTCATCGCTGCCACTGTGACATATTCGCCAAAATACGCTGTTGATCACTTTCTGTGTTTGATGACTTCTTTCTGGGCATCATTTCCATGAAAATAACGGTTAATAACGTCTTCTGTGCAACTTGTCCATTGCTAACGGTTAATAACGGGCTAGTCTTCACGACTGACATGAGGACTGTGGAATGTCCTCCCTGACCATCTGAGGGCTCCACAGACGACTGAGACTTTTGAAAAAGGACTTAAAACTTTCCATTTTAGCAGAACCTATAACTTTTAATTATCAACGCTGTTTTTTTGTCATATTTTTATATAATTATTATTATATTTTTTATTGATGCTTTTATCTGCTTTTACCTTGTGGCACTTTGAGATTTGATCGAAATGTTAAGTGTGTTATAAATGAAATGTATTATTATTACTATTAATATTATTAATAAATATTTTACTTTATACAGCTGCATTCGTCTTTATTTCATGTCCTTCTTTTTTATGATTTGAGAAATCCACCTACTTCTCAAGCTAAATTTTAACACCATTGACAATTCAGAAAGTGTCAAAAAGGTAAAATACTTTATGAAAATTTAGCCTTTTACATGATTTTCACAGGACAGCAAAGCTATAAAATGGCCATAATAACATTGAATTGCAGGCTGATCTTGATTTTTAACAAAGCTCTAAGAGCAGAGATGTCTTGAATGTTCAACTACTCAACTGCATATAAAGTATTTAGATTACCTCAACCTTTGAAATCCACATCAAAAATAGTAATATAGACCCATTCAAATAATGCATGTTAATCCAAAAATATCTTGCGAGACAAGTGAGAACAATCATTTAACTGTTCATCTCTACTTTCTTGCTTTACTTATTTTTGGTGTTTAAGTTAATTTTGCTGATAATAAATATTTTTACTTGAGTACGGTTTGGAACACATGGCTTTTACATATTATGGAGCATTTTAATAGTGCAGCATTAGAACTTCTTCTCAACACAAATGATCTGAATACTTCATCCATTACCGGAGGCAAAACCATTAAGTTATATTGTCGGTGATTCACAGATGTTTAAATGCCCCTTTTCATTACACTGTATTAATAATTGTTATTGCTGCCAAACCCATAACTATGATGAGGAGAAAATCATGGCAGAATGAGAAAAGTTAGCCTGCTGCAGAAATATGTGTTATGCTCAATGTATTTCGCACATTGTATAATTCTTATCCACATTTTTATGTTAACCAGAGAAGAGTTCCAGTTCATGTTGTAGTAGCAAAGCCCTACATTCCTGTTCAAATTCTATGATGATTATGTCCATATGAGCGCATTCAATTATTGTATTATTAATAAAACCTGAACATTAAAATTGGGTTTTCTCAATTGATGTTAAGTATTTATATTGTGGAATATACAAAATTGTTTTTTATTAAATAATTTAATGCAAAGTTATTTGGGAAATAAGAACAAAATTCGTTCGGCGTCAATTGAACTGACTTGACTCAGGTTGTTCACATATCCCTACAAACAGCTCTATAGTCCACTATTTAAAGTTATTGTCTGAGTTCTCACATTATGTTGTGACCTAGCCAATTTATTTTTCGAGTAACGTTGGTACCTTCATTCCCAAGCTTTTCCAAGCTGGCCCAGAGCCAATTAAAGCACACCACCATGGAGGAAATGCACTCAGTGGGGGGCTGACCAGCAACAGGGAGAGGTCTTACCGCTCTGCAGCCGTCCGTCCCTGGCCGGCTGAGTTGAATCCCTTGGGCTGGCTGCGTGATGCCGCTAGTTTACCTCAAAACAGTTCCACGTGTACGATCTCAACAGACACGTGTACGATTATATTCCATTTATTCAAAGAGATAGCCCTACATTTTACATATTGCACCTCTAGACAGTACTGTAACTCAAGGTTAGGGACACATTGTTGTACTTATGAAAATGTTTTGCTATGGTTGACAGGCACATTAGCTGCATTCATGATATCCCTGAAAAGTTGTGGTTAATATGGAATCATCATTGCCTCCGTGTCCGCCGCGGATCCTTGGTGTTGGTGTGCTAACTCAAAACAATTTAATGGATTATTTTCACTCACCTTAGTGTGAGGAAGAACTACATTGATTTTGGGAGAAATTGGTTGTTTATTTCTGACAGCATGCAGGGGATGCTTTATTGCCAAAAGTTTTTTGGCCATAAATTCTCAATAGTTGATCTGATTTTGTTCGAATGAGGTTCATAAGAATTGACTCACGAGGATCTATCATGTATCCATCGTGTTTTTTTTTCATAAAATCAGTGTTTTCCAGACAAACTTCAACAACTACTTAATGGTTAATTTTCAAACTTTATACACCGATTGACTATGCCGTAAAGTTGTATATTTCTGACAGTAGGGGAAGCCTTACCTCCAAAAGTTTTTGCGCCCTAATGTCTCAATCAGTGATCCGATTTAGTCCAAATTAGGTGCATAAGAATCCAGGAGATTTTTCTTATTTATAGCACATTTTTACTGATATTTAATCTTATATTCATATTTTAGTCACTTCCGTGAATTTTTTTTTAAAAACTTAAATATAAAGTGGAAATAAGTTGATTTGAGTGTTTAATTTTAGGGGTTCAACAGGGGGGTTGCTTTTACAACGAAGGTGAATGGGGACATTTCAGGGGTATACCCTTGCTGCAGGGGAAGACATCAAAGGCTCAGGCCCTTCTCTTCTCCCTTCTCCCTTCCTAGATGACTCTCAGAGAAATGGTCAGTGTTCCGCTGTGTAGGTAGCACAGACCGGTGTCAACAGCTTATGATACTGGATCACTGCGATAATACGACCCTTTTCATTGTGAGTCACAGACCCGTGGCTAATGGCTTCCCTGCTATCAGAGGATTACTATGACCTAGCTCCCTTTTTACACTAGCTCTGCTATTTTACATTCTTTATTTGTCAATTTTGCAGACGCTTTATCAGCAGCAGTTAATAAAGTGCTATCTTAATCCCCCCCGAAATTGTGACTACACTAAAGAAAATATCCCATGATTAATGGTGAGTAAAATAATGGTATTTTTTAAGGTGTCGGTTTTTTCTTTTTCTATTTGAAGTATCTTCTCACTGAAGATATAATGTTGTGTAATGCTTCAGAGGATTTGCGTTCAATTATACTCCAAATAATGACAGGGGATTAGTCTGTATGGCAGGCACTGGGACAAAAAAAATGTTTCTTGCAGTCTGAACAATTTATTTTTGATTAGCCATGCAGGGTCTGCAGTGCAGGAATAATGGGATGCTTCATCACTAACATTGCGTTATGACTAAAAAATGATGAAGCCTTTGAACAACGAAAGAAACTCACACATTGCCCGTGCATGGAGTCTTTTTATTCATTAAATTCTATTTTAAATCTTATGACAGGTTGGTGTTAGATATGGTGACAACGTGTAAGTAGTTCTCACAGGAACTGATCCACGTAATCACCTCATGCCTTTAACGTACAGTAGAAGGTCATTCCCCCCTGCCCCACCAGAGTTCATTCTCACATCCCTTTCAGATGGGCAGACCTATAATGATGAAGCCAGGCGTGACAGGCTATACTGACCCCTCTCACATGTGAGCCATCTCATGGTACCATTATCAGGATTATTGCTTATCCTGCTTGTCCAAATGCCTGTTCCCTTACATCTTTTGGAAGTCAATCAATGCAGCAGTGAGTGAAGGGAAGCAGAAGGCAGCGACTGGAGAAGGAGGCACAGTCGTGCACTGAGAAGGCTCAATGAGAATTAGGTCGTTACCCAAGGCAAGTTCAATAGATGATTAGAAGGAAATACAAAAAAGTAGGCCAGCTCCCTGTTTTTTCAATGCCACCGCTGAGAACCCACACAAGTCTCACGCCTCTAATGAAAAGTCTCTGGAGGATCCCCGCTGATTGCACATCGGAGATACTTTAAAGGCTGCTATTTCAATCAGTAATTTTTTTGGGGGAAAAATTTCAACTGTCTAAAAGGTCAGAGACCTCCTCCTTTCAAAAAACAACAAACAAATGTTCCAATAGTAAAAAACACTTCCTTTAAGTGGTTCCGAGAAACTGTGAGAAGCAGCCAGAGGAAGATGAGAGTGATGAGAGTGTAGGCTATTTTTCTCTTCAAATGACACCAAGTGCAGCTTCATGATCAAGTGGCAACTGAGTTTAGATACCTTCATTCATGTTTTCCTTTTGAATCAGCTACTCACCTTAAAAGAACACGTAGAAATGCTTAAACTGAGTGAAGTAGCAGATCTCATTAGGTTACAGTACAGCACATTCTGTTCATCAATACCACTTTACATGCAGATCTTGCGCCGTAATAGATTTTCCATGGAAACCTCAACCAGAGTTTCTGGACACCATATACAGCACTCTAGGGCCAAATGTTCCAACTTATACCGATGTTCTTTGGAATTAACGGTCGGAAGTCCAGCAAAGATTATGGGTTACATTTCATTACAGTTTTTCTAGAACACCAAGTACTAGAAGTACCAAGTTCAATTCATGAACTTTGCAAAGCCCCTATAGCTGTGGAAAAAACACTTATATTACATTTCACCTGTGGCACAGATTAGAGCCAATGAGCTAATAAAGGAGGCAACATATCAGAGCAACAACATTGAAGAGACATGATGTCAACTCTTAAAATAAGTTACAGTAGTAGTACAGCACTTCACCCAGTTTTTTTGTTCTAACATTGACTTGGGTTTTTTAGACTCCTTGGAGAAAATAAACTGTACTCCATCAAATTCTTATTGCCTCCATTGATTTCCTGAACACCGATGACTATTAATTACCTAGAGGAACTTTGTTAAGAGATGGTTAAGAACTTCAGAGTCGCATCCTGACCCCTGAACTTCACTCTGACAACTGCCTAAGTCCCTGCCTGCAGTGATTAGGTGCAATGTGACGTCACATGATGTCCAGACATCAGCTGTTAGCAGCACACACTCTGTATTTCACAGTTCAAGTATAACTTTGTTTTTTTACGCTGGAGCACATCTTTCAGCGACATCTATAATTGCTATCTTATACCTTAGATCTAATGTATTTATCCTGTCAGAAAGACTTTTCTAAGCTACAGTATAAATTCTTGACATTAAAACAGGCAATAATTGATTACCTTAGACCTTGGTGTTTTGACATTCCATCTCACCATGTGAGTGTTCAGAAAGCAAACAGAGCTTACAAACGGCTAAACCTTTGTCCATTTCCTTTTACCACCAATTCAAGAGGAGTTAGTGCTAGATTGTATCCCGTTTAGCACTGTAAAAACTTAAGTTGTATTAACAATGATGCTTAATTGTATGGAGTAGTTATGTTTAGCTCACATTTACTGTAAATCATCAGTTTAGATAAATAGAGTCAAAGCTTAAAAAAAAAAACAAAAAAACAAAAAAACACTTTTTTTTTGTTAACAACATACATAAACATATATGTGAAATAACAGATATAATATATTTATTATTACGTACACTACTAAAAAATTGTATAAAAGTAAAGAAAATAAACCACCATCCTGTTCTGGATCAAAGAGGGGAGTTCATGAAAGGGCCAACACCTCGAGACAATCAGCCATTCACCCGCGCTCACCAGGACGCCGGAGCACAGTCAGACGTCGGATTTGAACCCAGAAACTTCTTGCTGTGAGGCAACTGTGTAACCCGCTGTGCCACCATGTTGTCCAGGAAGTAAAGGATACATCTGAATTATCAGTGCATTTTACAGTCGACAAAACCTCACAAAGTTACACTTCAGCTGTTTTTATGCAGCAAAGATTATTCTAAAATCCGAATAAAAACAAGCACTTCCTCCAACTTGCTGGAGGATTTAACAATCCTACAATACTATAAATATACAGATATTTAACAATATCAGTACTTTTGAATGACCAAACAGACTCTTCAACAAGAGGCAATCTCATTAGGCCCATCCCCTCATCCCCTCCTTGGCCCCTCCCCCTCTCATGCAGAAACAACATAATAACTAGTCTGTGCTTCATTGCATGCTGTATATGTCTATTTAATTATAAAATCAACTGTTGTTTTAGTAGTGAGACCCATGAAACAATAATTAATGGCTGCTTAAAAGTTTAAGTTCAGGTAAAATCTGGATTTGCATTGAGGTAAATTTGTGTTGTGATTTAGTGCTATAAATATACAGTTGACTTTACTTGATTTGCTGTTTGATTTTTTTTTCTCTTATTACTGTTCGCCAATTGTTATAGCGTTTGTTGCCAAATTTTTGATGAGATTTTGGCAGAATTTGTTATAAAAATGTGTTACTTTCCCCCCTTAAAGAATTGGTCATGGTTCCAGTACTGGCAGATACATAGTGAGGGATACTGTCTCACCATCCTGGAACGTGCAATTCAGGATTATGAACTCAAGAGAAACAGAAACTGGCTCATTGTAACATTTAGATGAATGTAACATGTATCGTTTTTATTAAACAATTTCATATTTGCAAGATAAACGTGATTAGGAATGGGAACTTGCATACAATTCAACAGCATCACTTTTACAAGATTAATTTGAGTTGACATGACTGAAGTGATGGAGTTTTGTCTTTTGTTTGTCTTATTTTGTGTCCACCCTCGATGCGAGCTATATGGATACTTGCATTTTTGAGGCTGTTCCCCTTGTATGAATTCAACAGGTATTCTTTGGATTAATTAAATTAAATTATAGAAAGTAACTCAAGATAATTGAATTAGTTTTCTTTCAATTTTATGCAATTCTGTTGTGCCTGCTCTATACCTCTTTGTCCAACTCTATTTAATTTAGTTGAAACTAAACCGAGTATCAAAACTTAATGAAATTATATTGCTCACCCCAGGTATATTGAGTTTGACCAACTTTTTTGCTTCATACATACTAAGTTCTTCAAAGAGCTGTTTCTTTCAGTTTGTGTTTGAGTGTGTGTGTTTAAAATGAGTTGCTTGCATAAACAACAAATTTGACGACTTTATTTACATTACTTATATCGCCACAGAATAGAGATTTGACCTTTGTGCAATGCAGGCATACTTGTGTGCAATATGGGATATCTCTCACATTGATGCAGGAGACGTCGACAGTCAGGTTACGCTAATCCATTCCTGCACCATTGCTCCAGAATGCTAAATGAAAGCTTAGTTGAGAGGCGAGGCTTTGAAATTCACAAATCTTAAGGATTAGAGGACTTTGAGGAAGTAGACGTTTTCAGTGCAGGGAGTGGCGAGTATCAGCGAATTTGGATTTCATCCTCTTCTCATACAGATTACTATTAGTTTATATAAAGGTTTAGACCAAAATGGGAAATATAGTACAAACAAGAAGAAGGGACTTCTGCTGTTTTTGTCTTTACATAGATATACTAGGCACTGAGAGGTGGACTATCCGTGAGACAGCTAATAACTAGCAACATTTTAGGGTGGCTGACATCTTGTTATGGATGTATAACGAAGCATTTAATTAACCCGGAATAGTCGGGGATATATGAAATCCTCATTGCTGCGTCTGCCACCACACCTGCAGATCCTTCGTGATAACGCAGTAACTCAAAAACTATTACATGGATCATTTTCAAATTTTACACCCACATAGACCTTAGGGTGAAGAAAAAATAGATTGATTTCGGTAAAGGTCAGTCGTACATTTCCAACACTAGGGGGAGCTTTATCCTCAAAAGTTTTTGGGCCATACTTTCTAAACCGTTTGTCCGATTTAGTCCAAATTTCTTGCATATGAATGAAATTCAGGAGATCTATCTTGCTGCTATCTTGCATATATCACACTGTACACTAAAAGTTCATTTTTCACTCAGTAATTGGAGCATTTTTGTTTATTTACTGTTTTCCAGACATACCTTAAAACTCTTTCTTGGATCATTTTCAAACTTTATACACCTATAGTTTAAATATGGGGAACACCTGGATTGATTTTGGAAAATATTGGTTATATATTTCTGACACTGGTTGGTGCTTTACCTCCAAAATCTCCATCATTTCACAACCATTGATCTATTTTAGTCCAAATTTGGTTCATATGTATTGACTTGATGACATCTTTTTTGTTCATATTTTACCAATAACTTAATCTTACAGTTCATATTTTATTCACTTGGGGAGTTTTTTAACTAAACATACTGTGGAAACAACTTTTAAATTGAGGGGTTAAATCAGGCTTGTGCAATGAAGGGGTTTGAGGGCATATACCCTTGCTGTCGGGGACGACAGCATAAGTCTTGTTCAGACTATCTCAAGAGATTTGGAACTCAAATTGAACTTTCTCTTTTGTGTTCAATATTGCATATGTTTACTCTTACCGACAAGATGGTTCATCTCATTTTATTGAGGATGGGTTATATGGACAAGAGAACGGGTGGACGGTGCCACTAGACTACCTAGACTACCGCCTACATCTCACCACTGGACTCACTGCCACGGCCCTAAACTGGTTTCAATCCTACCTCACTGACAGAACAGAATACGTTTCCCTTGGAAGTTCAAAGTCCCTGACACACACCGTCACCTGTGGGGTCCCCCAGGGATCAGTCCTTGGCCCCATTCTCTTCATACTATACATGCTCCCCCTTGGCCGTGTCATCAGTCGATATGGACTCTCATTCCATTGCTACGCTGATGACATGCAAATCTACATAAAAACTGACACATGTTCCTCCGCAGCCTCTCCATCCTCATCGTCATCATCTTCTCCCCAGTCAACTCTCCGCGCTTGTCTGGAGGAGATAAAGGTGTGGATGAAAAACAACTTTCTCCAGTTGAACAGCTCCAAAACCGAAGCTATTTTAATTGGCACCCCACATCAGACCCA
>VRLP01006914.1:0-25039 GCA_009660295.1 Lophius piscatorius | reverse complement strand
CGCACTGTGCCTTGCAGCGTAGAGCATAAGCCTTTTCTTTTATTCATTATTCGTTACCCCTTATCCTGTTCAGGGTCGCGCGGGCTGGTTTCAATCCATGCTGACATCGTGCGAGAGGGTGGGTACACTCTGAAATAGTCGCCAGTGCATCACATGGCTGACGGTCCGTGTATGATTTGGTATTTCGTATTTCTGCAGAAACAAATATTCAAAAACGAATGGTGATATGATTTTTCGTTTTGAGATTCAAGAATCAAAATGGAAAAAACAAGACTTTTGACCTTTTTATACATCCATGCACACGGACACAGATCAGTCATAAATTATTATTGTACACACAGCTCTGTGAATACATTAATTTACTTTGCAAATAACTGGCATTCAGAAATTCCTGCAGGTCCGGAATATATATATTTTTTTTGTCAATGTGGACATAAAATTACTTTTATTGACTTTTACTTTTATAATGAAACGTAAAAGGTCTTAAAAATGTCTCATATTTAACTTGTTTGAAAGAGTGGAAGGATTTTGGTCAATTCAAAATAAGTTTCCGCTTTACAAATAAAAAAAAGTCACATTGGCTCATTTTCGTCTTTCGTAATTTACATCAATAAGACACATGACATAAAAACAACATGAAATTTGAGTCATCTGCAATTTTGCTGAGATAATGTAAAAAGCTTTTAATACCTGATGAAAATGAGCTCCGGAAGGTCCAAAGTTTTCTGTTGATGGCTTGAAGTCTCAAATGTCGCTGATAATAACTTATAATTATATGATTGCATTTAATCAGCTGATTGTGGTTCTGTGTGTTCTTACAGAGACTTTATTGAGCAGCACTATGTGAGTCTGAAGACTGCTAACCCAGAGTTCCCCATCCTGATCAGAGAATGTTCTGGAATTCAAGCCCGGGTCTGGGGTAGATATGGTGAGGAAACACAATGTTGTTCCCTTCAGGATTTATTGGGCGTCAATATATTTAAGTCTTGATGTTTAAGCAGCTGGAAGCTCAGCATGTCCAAACTTGTAATCTGAGTAGTCAGGAAAGTTTATTTTATTGTGAACAGCTCAACATTCGAACAATTTCTCTGCTGCTTTCATCTCTGAGTCTTCAGCTGACTTCAACTTTAAAGTTGAGCTTAATCCAATGTTTCACCAGCAGAGTTCAAAATGTATTCCAAAATTTTAAAATGCTTACAGTGATTTCATTTCAAATTCAAGTGCCTCGATATCAAACTTTCACATCCACGTTAAATGCTTTAATTTTTAACTACTTATTCCAAACATCTATTATTCAGTACTATTTAAATTGTATATGATATAAATAATAAAAAAGAGTACGTCTTATTTTTAAGTGTTTGGTTTCTGGGATTATGATCAGTAAATGTCGGGGTAAAAATTTAACTCGTTCACAATTTATAATCTAGATCAGAAGGATCCACATGTTGCCATCTCTTTTACATTCTATATTGTACAGTGTTTTTATTTGTTTTTCAAGAAAGTTTCATGCAGTATCTGGTTGGTTTTTGGACATTCTTCTACCTCTTGGTCAAATAATTACCACATTTAAATTTGGACATGTGAAACTGTTGGGAAGTGTACATCATTTGGCCCGAATTGAGAAAAATTATGAAATGCTTGTTTCAAAAAAGAAAAAACCAATATGAACTAGAAAAGCAAATAAAAATTGTAACAAAATTTGTTTGTAGGCCCTGAAGATAATTTTTACCATGTTTGTGTTTTATGTTCAGCCTTTGGGAGAGAGAGCAGCGTTTCGGTGGAGAACATGTCAGCTGATCAGGTGGCCAGCACTATCCACACTTTGGTTCAGTCCAAACCTTAGCCTCCCCCCGTTATCTGCTGGAAGTGGTTCAGTCCAGGATTGTCTAACTTGCCTCATTCATTCACTTTGTATGTAAATGTGTTGATGTGAATAAACCTGAATATTGTTAATGTTACTCTGTTTCCTGACTATTAATTATAAATTTGTTATCTAGACATAAATATGATACTGTTACTTTGTATTGCTCCAGATTTTCTTATGCGCCTCCGTGCGCTATTGTTATGAAAAATTCTCTACAATTCAAAAAGCATATTATCCACAGACCATCATCTATAAAAGATACGACCGTAAAACTGATTTTCAAAACAGATCTTAAGGGAAAGTATGGGAATTTTAATCATTGCAACATCTTTTACAAGATCAAAAGGGGGATTTTACTCTGAATATGTGTGGGTTGTTGTTTTCTTTTCTTTTTTACAGGGAATTGAGTCTGTTTTAAGCGGTTTTAATAATGTGTGAGGGATCTTACGGAGTTAAAAAAACGGGTTTATGAGATTTGCAATGGTTTACTGTGATTAAAGGAGAATTTACAGGAGATTTAACAAATTTTATTGGAATGATGTGATTCTGAAACGGTTGCTATAAAAACCCAAAACTAACCAGCATCTTTTTTA
The DNA here is from genome assembly GCA_009660295.1 of Lophius piscatorius. NCBI lineage: Eukaryota > Metazoa > Chordata > Actinopteri > Lophiiformes > Lophiidae > Lophius > Lophius piscatorius. The sequence goes on along the minus strand of VRLP01006914.1, from coordinate 22,582 downwards.
TGAGCAGTTTGAAGTTAGCTTTATGTGCCTCAAGATCATTCCCTCAATTTAAAAACATTTCCCAGAATAATTAGAAAAATCCCGGTTGCGCTCCTCTGATTATAGAATAGATGAATGCTCATATTTGAAAAAAATAAAGTTGTTTTATAATTATTTCCTTGTGGTGCTTTGGTTACATAATGGGTTTTAAATATGTATTTATGATGAATAAATATAGTTATAAATCTGATGAATAAATCACAAAATAACCCCTGGTGCATCAGAAACACCAGTTGGTCCTGGAGAACCTTCAGCAGTGACTCTTTTGACCTGAGGGGGGCGCCGCTGCACTGCAGGACTCCTGACAGCCTGAAAGGGTAATTAAAAGTGAAAAATGAGAGAGCGTTAAAACTAGAATATGTTTTCATCAATTTTCAGAATGTTTCAGGAGGTGAATGAATATGTGATTTAAAAAAATTAATAAAAAATAATTCTGTTAAATGCACCTGGATCCACAGGCAGACAAAAGCACACCGCTGCATTCCCTGAATGTTTGAAATATTTTCAAGAACATTAAAAGGCCTGTTTGTCATATTCTATAAATGAAGCACAAAGATGATGGCAACTAAAGGCCATACATTTCGAAGTTAATGACATCTAAGATCCAACCTCCTTAAAATTAAAAGCAACCCGTCACGAAAGTGAGAAAGTTTATGTCTGCTGTATATTCTCTTGATTCTTTGATGAAGTAATAATTAAACTGTTTAAAATAGTTTCCAAGCAGCTCTGTTCATGCTGTCAGCCAGTGTATCATATGATCAATTATTTCCTCTGCAGTTTGATAACAATTTGCAGCAGTTTATAAAAAGTGACATTTTACTGGACTTAAACTAACCTTTTGAAATAATGTATTGTTTGTTATGTTGTAACTCTATTTGAATTTATTTAAAGGCGATTTATTTTATATATTTTTTGGATTGTAACTAGGAGCATAGACCACAAAAGAAACGTCAACATTGAGATTAAAAAAAAACACAAAAAAAAACAGTAAAATATAAAAAAACAAATATATTCAGTCAAAAAATTTGCTATCAAATAAGTAAATTTAACCAAAGTTCTTTATAGGGGTCATTTACTAGCACTTCTTGATAATTCTTGTCACATTTGGATTTAATCCCCAGCGCTCCATCAGAGGCTGCCCATTGTTCCTAAAGAGAAGGTCAGATGCAGAGAAAAAATTGTACTGTGTAACACTGTTGTACTGTGTATATCTCTTTTGCACTATGTGATAAATAAAAATAAAGTGATATTATTTTTCATCAACCTCAGTGACTTGATGTATAGCTGAGCCTTAGAACATTATCTAATTAACAGTATCTAAAGTTGTCTGGAGTCTATACTGTTACCTTTGTGGTTTCAAAAAAAACAAACGGCTACAATGAGCAAAGTATTTACCATTACATACTGAAAGGTCACCCCTGCTGTGTTAGGGAAGGACCTACCCTTTCTGTGGTATGATCCACTTGCAAATTTGTTTCAGGACCTGCAACAGTGTTTTGCATGTTGTCATTTTTTTTTCGTTTCTGTAGGTTTGTTTCTTAAAATGCAGATTTGTTTTGCTTATGGTAAAATTGTTTTATACATTGCATAATACAGACGTTAATGTGACTTAACTATTACTCACCATGATCTGCAAGGGGCGCTGTGATCTATAGAAACAATAATTTTAGCGGAAGTTGTCCTTTTTTTGGGAAGTGACGTATTATGACAACAGAGAGCGGAGGTCCGCAGTACAGGCTGCAGAAGAGGTCTGCTAGAGTCGTAACTCAGAAACACTGACGTTTAACTTAATTTCCTTACGGGAGTTAATCCCTCTTTAGATTGAAGAAGAAAACACAAACTCCAGTGAAATGCCTGAAAGTAAGTTTTTTGAGCTCCAAAAATCCTAAATAACGATTGATTTTCACGCAGGTGGCTAGTGTTAGCATCATGCTAACAGACATGCTAGTTAAATATGTATATCTATTTAATCCCAATAAAATAATCCAGATGTGGAATTATATTGTGGAAAATATCGGTTTATTAAACATTAAAGGTTTATTGTCGCTACGAGACTCGGTTATCTTTGTTAGTTGAAATGTTGGCCAGATTAAACCTTCGTAGGCAAAGACACAAACAATTTAACTGCTGCAGCGTGTAATGTATCCCCACCAACATAATTTGCATTCATCTAAAATTATGGTCGAAAACACGCCTCTTAATATTGCAAGACCTCAAGTAAACGTGGTGTTTTTGAACAGATCAACAGAAGCTGCCACTGTTCTGAACTATAAACACTGTTAAATGAGAAAAAGTGAATCTACAGAAAATTCATTCACATAATATATAATGTTCTTGTGAAAAACATTGCTTTGTTTTTTTTGCATGATATGTTTTGGATGGAAATCCAAAAAAATTGTTTTATTAAAAAACAACAACTTTAGAGTGGTCTGGTTAGAGTATACACCATAAGTAATCATCCTCCTCATGGACTGGAACCACCTCAGGATGATGTCATCCACTGGGATGGCAGTCTTCTCTACAGTCAGAGTTGACATCCTTACTGCAAAGACAGCGGAGGATGCCAACGCTGTTATATTCAGGCAATCAACCAACCCCTTAGGCTTTAAGAAGTTGAGAAGTGAACAATGTTTTTGATAGTATGAGACTAACCATGTATTCCTTTTTAGTACAGTGCATTTTCTCTTGTCTTGCCATCTGGTTTAAGATGTGCAAGAGTGGACAACTTAAAATGTTCACAACTTTACAGTGCAAGACATGTGGCTCCAGCCACTTTTTCCATTTAATTAATTTGGTTTCTCAATTGCCCAAGCAGCAGCCGATTTGCCCACTGTTTTTCCTAATCTGCTTCATTTACCAAGGGGGATTTTTAATCATCATAACTTCAAACACCCCCTTTGCCCAAAGATTGTATAATAGTGCACTATTTTTATTCATACTGAACAGATACATGGTTGCATAACCATTTTGCACTGTGTGATTTCAGATCTTATGCTGACATTTTGCATAGAGGTACAACATATAACAGCAGGGTCTGAGTCAAATGGGATATTTTACACTTTGTAAACAATTAAATAACATTGCAAAAACTTACTTTATTTTCATCAATTATTTCACTGTAACATGGTGGTTGATATTGCCCTCTGCATGGAGGTTAAGGAGCTCCTAGGCCTCATGTTTTGTTTGTAGTGTGAAGACATTCTCAATTTATTTTACTTATTTGATATAGCTGCTAACTGCTACTAGATGCATTTTAAATCTCCTGGTTGCGGGATGCACACATTAGGTAATCAAAATGTCACTCTCCTTTCCTACCGTTTCACCACCTCATGCTATGTATATTGGTGCTATAACCTCCAATGCTGAGATATAGATGGAAAAATAATGACATTGTCATTATGCTCTTTAATATTTATCCAGCATCATGAGTTGAATAAAGTTGCAGCTGCCTCTCATTGAACAGACTACGTAAAAGGAGCTTGTTATGGATCGCTCTGTGATCACGGACTGGAGCAGTTAACGCTTGCATCAAATCTTATATATGTAAAGAAAATATGCTCATTAAAAGTACAAAAACATTGTCTGAGCTTGGTATACATTTTCATGTATAAGAGAGCAGATGCAAATCCTGTTATCTGTGTTTTTGATTTAATAAAACATAAACAGAGGAAATTTCTGATGCACCAATTGCAATTTTCTTGGACGATCACCGATTTTTATAAAGTCTGACCAACTGATACCAATTTTTACGGTTCAAATTTGTTTCTCCTTTAAAGTTTAATAATCATAATGGGAAATGTATTTTGATAGTTCTTATTTTGAAAGATTGCAGTGGAAAAAGCAAGACTGGTCGGCATTGAAGAATGTATATGTATTCTGACTAGTTGAAAATAATGTACACCCCGTCCATTCCGCATATATTCTTAGACCAATTGTAAGAATAATAATAATACAGAATAATAAATTATAACACACTTTACATTTGGATCAAATCTCAAAGTGCTACAAAGTAAAAGCAGATAAAAGCATCAAGAAAAAATAAAATAATAACTATAAAAAACATGACCAAAAAGCAGCAATGTTAATTAAAGTTCTAGGTTCTGCTAAAAAGGAAAGTTTTATGTCCTTTTTTAAATGTGTGAGTCGTCTGTATAACGTATCGAAGTGAAAATAAAACGTTGTAAGCCTTCAGTCCATTATATGTTATATGTTGGCTTTTTTCAAAGACTAAAGAGGTTGTGGCTGGCTCTGAGCTCATGGTAGCTTCAGCCACTCTTCTAATATTAGCTTTAAGTTATTCCTCAGGCGATTCAATTTTAATTGTGTGATCATGTTCGTTGTGCTAACCGCTCGGGGTTGTTCCGACACAGCTTATTTTGTCTTTTCTGGTGTTATAAGTTGCGAACTTTATGCTTTTCTGGTTTACTTTTGAGCTGTTGGAGTCGTGGTAGCTCATGCTATGTGTGCGTGTATGGAGCACGCGTCCAACTGGCACATAACCGGCAACCAGTGAGGCTGCTCAGCCGATTGCTTATTTCATGAAACTTAGCCTCCCACCGCCGATTGATCAGTGCACCACCAGAAGAAATCTTTGTTCTGATTTTTGAAATTCAAAAGTTCATAACTGTAGACCTAAACTTTCAATACGGGTATGAGCTTCAAACTTATCAACTGTAGATCTGTGGAATCGTTTGAAAATCTATCATACGTGCCCTCACAGTGATACCGGTGATGGACTGCAGCCCTCACTACTGTCATGTACTAACATTTGTTTCCTCTGCAGCTGAGAGTTACTCCAACCCTCTGGCTCCTGAGGGCCACGAGGTTGACGACCACAGAGCCGCTGCTCAGTGAGTATGATAACACTGTGTGATTGTGTTATTGTGCTAGTTACTTAGCTTGTTTGTGTTAAACCAATTTTAAACTTTGTGTGTCTCTTCAGGTCTAAACTGACCAATGATGACTTCCGAAAGCTGCTGATGACGCCGCGGGCTACTCCGTCTTCAGCCCCACCCTCAAAATCTAGACATCATGAGTGAGTGACGGAGTCCTGGTATCCGGACAGAGTTTAGCTTTTAGCAGCAATAAAGATGACAACGTGACTGAATTATTATTTTGTTTCCCAGAATGCCACGGGACTACAATGAGGATGAAGATCCAGCAGCAAGGAGGAGGAAGAAAAAGAGGTGAAACTGTTCATTGGAAAATATTTCTTCTTATTCATCTGATTGGTCTGAGATTCTCCAAGTAGCTGATACAAACTGGAGGTGTTGACAGACAGCCATCATAGACTCTACTTCATGGTCAACGCATAACCCCAACGTTTCTGCATATGACATGAGAGGGAAGTCTGAACATATAACTCTTGGAGAGGAAGAGAAGAAAATGCACTAAATATATATATATATATATATATATATATATATATATATTCATATAATATATATATATTCATATAATATTAAACTCTTAACATTGGCCAGATTGCCAACAATAAATGAATCAAAAGGAAATGTTTACAGTGATTTAGGGAGAACAGTCTACTACTCAACAATAGGGAAACTAAGAAGTTGTTAGTTATGAGGGAGGAGGCAAAGACTGGCTATAGAGTAGACCAGGACTTCAGGGTTAGATTCCTCACAAACAACATCAGAGGTAATCTATCATAGAAATCATAAATCTTCACCTTAGTCAGGAAATCTTGAAATTTAAGTTAGTTTTTACGCACACTTAAACAAACTAAGTTATTGTGCAACTTTCTTGTTATCATTTACAGAGGAATAACAGAAGGTATTCAGAAAAGAAGCTTAACAGAGATGCATGGTTTGGAGGGACGGAAGGGATCTCTAGTAGGGGATTAAAACCACCTAGAACATATTTGATACTCACCTCTTGAGGCTCAGTTATGTCGGTGAGGCGAGATGACTTCACAAAGCCATAAGTTACTAAAAGACAAGATCCAGTCTTGCAACAGCCTTTTTATCCTACTGCCACCTGGCAATGGATTCAGCAATATCGGCTTCCATACCACTAAACTAGAGACATTCTTTCCTCTTAAATAAATGTGTCAAGAATATTTATTATTTTATATATATTTCTTCTTTTTGTAGCATATAAAAACTTAACTTGAGGTCTGTTGTACACGTTTGTAAGTTCGACCTGATATGATGCGACTGTATCGTGAGTTTACCCTGAAATTCATCCTGCATCCATCAGCAGTTTGGTTCAAGAAGTTAACCTAGATTCTAACCAACGAGTTGATCTTCAGACAAACTTCATACCAAACTATCATGAAGAACCATAACATCAAATTCAGATCTCAGTTGTCAACACATGGATTCTGGTTTAGCGACAAGACAGACTGATGTTTTAATGAGTTCTTCAAACTCGTTTTTCACACTTATTTGTTTGTCTTCAAACAAAAATAAAGCATCGCTGTAGTATTTGGCCTTGCCACTTAATAATTCTGATATAAATCGTTGATCTTCGAAAAGTTAAAAAGTTGGTGACGCTGCAGTATATTTCAATTCTCCACTCATTTGACGTTTGTTGACGTGGAAATAGTGATGACATTTCTGTTTATATTCTGTTTTTATACAAATGAATGGAAATTATTCTAACAATTATGCTACATGCTTGCAGTTAGTTAAAATAATAAAATCAAACGCAATGCTACAACCTGTGCGTCTCCAATGTTTCTTCTGTGTGTAGATGTAGATGTCAAATCTTCTGCTAAATTTGATTTGCGTGTTGAACTCTGCTGTTAGCTTCTTCTTTATTTTCACGTGCGAGCTGTTTTAGCTGCCCCTGGAGGCTCAACTCAGTTCCACTGGTCTGGTAATCCTAATTTCTACTTTCCTGATTTCTTTTTAATTATTAATCCTTGATTTCTTTTGATGCAGCTACTATGCTAAGCTACGTCAGCAGGAGATGGAGCGAGAAAGAGAGCTGGCTGAGAAGTACAGAGACCGAGCGAGAGAGAGACGAGACGGCGTCAACAAAGATTATGAAGAGACAGAGTTGATTAGCACCACGGCTAACTACAGAGCTGTAGGACCCACGGCTGAGGCGTGAGTAGACCTTATGCTATCATTGCTAATTGTACCGGTACCGCTACCTACAGAGCTGTAGGACCCCAGTTTTTTGTTGTGCCCTGAATAATGACCTGCCAGTGTGTACTTGTATTTATATTGTTGTATGTTTTTCAGAGATAAATCTGCAGCAGAGAAACGTCGCCAGTTGATCCAGGAGTCCAAGTTCTTGGGTGGTGACATGGAGCATACTCACTTGGTGAAAGGTCTGGACTTTGCTCTGCTGCAGAAGGTGAGATGAATGTTTAAATGTGATATGATATATATGCATAAAAATAGTAATCTGACTTTGGATTGTTTACAAATTGTTTTAGATTGTTAGCTTTAAAGCTAACTGTATACCAGGTATTGGCTGTGGACTACAGATTATCACTCAAATGTCAACATCCAGAAATGATGTGAACACTTCAAAATAGTTGAAAGTAAGGAGAGACGGGCAAAGGGAAGGACTTCTGCAGATAAAAATGATGACCGCAGTTGCATACATTGGGAATACGCACCTATATATCGAAACCAATTGGATAAAACAGCTGCTATATAATGAGATTAGTGTTGATGTTGTGTTTGCGTCCAACCAACAGCAGACTGTTGATATTTCTGTAGTTCGTTTCAGTCTCTAGGGACAACAAGAACCAAAATACAGAGTTTGGACTGGTAGTAAAGAGGTGATCACCTCCAGGGAACTGAATAATCTACCCAGGAGAGTTCTGCTATACGATACGGCCTCACTCCAAACATCTCTCCCAAGAACTCCGAGCCCACGGGCACAAACGAGTAACTCTTCAGAGAGACAAGCACACACTGAACAAGAATGGTGCACAGAAGAGCGTATACCTCAGCTATGGGCTTAACAATCCTAAATGTCAGTTTGCCATGTTCTGATAATGATCTGGATCTACATCAAATTGCTCAAAGTTATCTTCCCCAAGAGTTACAATAAGCTTGTCCTTTCAGGAAGTTGGAAATGTTCATTTAAACCAACTCATCTTCAAGTTTGACCAGTCATCGTAATTTCCCACAAGTTTTTCGAAAAATACCACTCCCCCATGTTGAGTCTGAAACTATCTGGAGCAACTGATGGGAATTCTTCTTTTAAATTATGATTGGAATATTATTTTTCAAGATAATTACAAAAAATTGCAAAAATATGTTGCACTGTTGAAAAAACCCCCACTAAATTTCTAGAAACATATCTTAGATCTCCTGATTGACTGCTTTGTGTGAACGTGTGTGTGTGTTCTAGGTAAGGGCGGAAATCTGCAGTAAAGAGAAAGAAGAAGAAGACATGATGGAGAAAGTCCAGAAAGAGGCAAAGTATGAAACCACATTACAATTCTACAGTTGTTCATTGAATAGTAATTATATAAACTAAATTACAGTTTATAGTTTAGTGTAATTTTTTTTCTTATCAGATAGAATTATATAAGAAGTTGTTTTACGTTCCTTTCACAGCTGCGTTCTGCAGCTTTCTGTCATTTACGCTCCACACCCATCAAGCTTCCTGCTGTTACTTGTCTGACACCTGATTGATCTCAAAATTCATCAGTGGAGACAGATGCTCCACTCAGTTGATGTTTTATGATCAGCAGAAATACAGAACCACATTAGAGTGCAGATAGCAGATATATTAGCCAAGAAAATCGTATTTTTAATGATTTAATAATTAGAAAAAGTGAATTTCAGTTACTTTCTATTAACAAACATTTCTGTTCACGTTAAAAATATTATTCTTTAAAAGAACACCCTAAACTTTGGGATTAGAGAAAAAAAATCATCTGAGCTCTCAGAGAGAAACAGTTGTGCCACCTGTGTATCTTTAAGTGTGTATGTGTATGTCTGACCTTTGAACTGTCTGTTTCAGGAAAGACATGGAACCGGAGGAGAAGATTGAGTTTAAGACTCGCCTTGGTGAGGAGGAGCACTTGGTTTTTGTCAGAACTGATGACCATTTGATGGTTTTTTTCACTGTAGGCAAAGTGAATGATGCAAGGGAAATGTCGGTGCTTGAAAATGTAAAGCCTTGCTAACCTCTTCAGTTATAACCATTGATAAAGAAGACAAAGTCTGTAAACGCTGTAGATTTTGGAGTGTAAGAATGTGTATTTTGTAGTATTCGACTAAAATGAACTTTATAGCACAAACTCATGTTGAATGATTATCTTTTCCTCCCCTTCAGGTAGGAACATCTACCGTGTGCTGTTCAGGTCAGGTCAGATCGAGAGGAACGAGCTCTTCCTGCCAGGCAGAATGGCGTACGTGGTCGACCTGGATGATGAGTTCACTGACACAGATATCCCGACAACTCTGATCCGGAGCAAAGCCGACTGTCCCAGCATGGAGGTACTGAAACAACTGTTCTCCCTCACACTACACATCCAAATCACATCTGCATCCCGGTAAACATCACCAGGGTGATTACAGTCTGCACTGTAAAAACAGCCATACTAGAAAGAAAACAATATTTTTTAATTCTTCTATTTTAATTGCCTTAAAAAAAAATCGGTCAATGAGGAAATTTTTTTTAGCTTGGCCAGAATTCTAAAAGCATATATAAAAATCTAGCCACTGCAATGGGCCTTATTATACTCGATTGCTAATTTAAAGCCATAGAAAGTAATTGATTGATTATTGATTTAAGATTGATATAATTAATAACGTATTTTAGTCCCTATATTGAGCTGATTTTAAGGATTTATACCTTAACCACTGAGATTCATAATAAGTAGAAAATAGATTATAATTAGACAAAAGTAATTTAAATCGATTTTCCTTATTCTTAAAATAAGCAGTGAAAAAGCTCTTGTTCCTCTGCTGGGTTATTATGAAAACCATTTTTTCTATCTTTTTACTGGTTCAAACTGGCTAAATATTAGGTGGAATAAATCTTACCAAGTAAAAGTAAGATATATTATCTTATTATATGGTAATACTTCCGATGTCAAAAAAAGATTATTTTTATTTTTGAGACAAAAAATAAGATAAACTGCCTAGAAACAAAGCCTTTTCTACTTTCTTGAAATTGATTTAATCTTTGCAGTGTGCTCTGAAATTCGCTTGCAGTTCTTAAATGCATATGATCCACATGTTAGATGTTTTCAGAACTTCTAGTTCGTGTCCCAGGGCTCAGAAATTGTGGCATCGTGTCATCCGGGAAATGAAAGAGAATGGTGTTTGGGTGAATGAAGAATCTTTTCTCAGGGATGGAAAATAATGAAAAAAAATTTAAGAATGTGTCAGCCTCACTTAGCAAATGAGGAATGGAAGCATGCACTGGTTATAATAAAGTCTAATCTTCTAATGTAATTAATATCAGTGAGTGGCAACAAAGCATAAAGCCTTTGAATAATGTGGTGTTTTGAAACCCAGGTTAGCGCTTTGGACTCAGACATCTGGGAAAGATGCCTATTTTTGATAATACAGACCTGAACAATGAACAATTTGCTGTAAGCAGTTAATGTTTGATGACTTGAAGCTAATGGAGGAAACAAAGCTTACAGACTCATGTGTCAGGTCCCTGTGAACAACACATCCTGCTGACGTCATTGATTATTCTGCTTTAATATTATCTCTGTTTCTCTCAGGCTCAGACAACTCTGACCACGAACGACATCGTGATCTCCAAGCTGACTCAGATCCTGTCTTACCTCAGACAAGGAACACGACACAAGAAGATCAAGAAGAAGGACAAAGGTAATTTTATTTAGACTGCTGCTCTTCACACTTCCTCTGACAAGGACTACGCTTGAGATTTGGGTATTGACATTTTAATAAAGTTGAAGCATTAACTGTAGAGTATATTTAGTGTCACACAGTCAATTAGGTGAATGAGTTATGGATGGGAAAAGCATATTTTCTTTACTGCTGTCAAAATTAGAACAGCATAAATGAAGTCGGCTGGGATCATACATCAGACAGTCCCCTTTAATTAATTAAAGCCTAATTCAACTTCAAATTATAACTTAACCTAAAATGTTTCATGAGAATCCAACACATAGTTCAAGCATAATTGATTATCTAAAAAAACCCTGTCTTGCGACATTAAAGGTGTGAAAAACATTTTTATGGATCGCCCCCTTTACCTCCGGCTCCACTCCAAAACCTTATTTTTTTCCCCCTGAGCACATGTCCCACCGTCTTTGATGGTAATCAGTGAAGTCTTTCAGTGATGGTATCAGTGTTTTTTATACAAAAATGATCAAACCCATAATCCGTTCTTCATTGCTACATGTCGATGTTCAGGTTTTGTTAAAATCTAACCAATAGTTTTTGTGTTCTCCTGCGAAAATGCAAAGAAACGGATTCCTTGGTGGAGGTAATAAATTGTGGATGTGTGCCACCTGCTGAGCAAAGCAAAAAGTTGCTGACCATAAAAACTGAGTCAACGGGTTACTTTACAACACATGCATCTCACCCGCTGCACATTTTGACCTCCTATGAAATTCAGTCCCAAAGGAGAAATAGAAGCATATTCCAACAGAGTCATGTGATACAAATCAGCCTGAACTGAAAAGCGTCTCCATAACTACGCTAGAATCCATCTAACATCACCCTTTTCCTTGTTAGTTTATTTTTTTCTGATCTAACACTAAAGTATCGGCAGCATTTCACCAGTGGTCCCAGCATCACCAGTAGTTCTCTTCCACAGGATGAGTTGTAAACTGGTAATAAATACATTCATAAATCCATTAGATTATTTTATCATGGATGACAATAGTCAGAACAGTGAAAGAAAAAGAGTTTTTTTGTAGCTTCTTATAGATGGTTCCTCTCTGCCTGTCGATAAAGAAGCAAGCTAACTGTCATTCAGTGATAATAAACATGGGTGTATTTCTTTTTCTAGGTAAACTGGATGAGAAGAGAGCTCCTGAGGCAGATCTGAGGTCGGTCCACCACAGCAAAGCATGTAGCTTTGATTTCAGTCAACAGCCATACAGAATGTCTCAATCCGTGTCTTTATGTTTCAGCATCTTTGACGACGTCGGGGACTACATTGTGTCCACCGGCTCCTCCACTAAACCTCCCAAAGACAAAGAGAGACACAGAGAGAGGGAGAGGGAGAGGGAGCGGGAGAGAGAGAGAGAGCGGGAGAGGGAGCGAGAGCGGGAGAGGGAGCGAGAGAGAGAGAGAGAGCGAGAAGAAGACAGCAAGAGCAGGAGACACAGCTATTTTGAGAAACCACGAGGAGATGAACACCAGGTCACCGTGGCCCGCACCAACAGACACTATTCTTCATTTATTTGTTATTGTTTGAAACTAACCATCTGTCTCTCTGTCTGCAGGTCATTGAGGTGGATACAGGTAAATCTCTTTATTAATTTCCTGCAGATCAGAATAAAGGCGTCCCCACTTTAGAATCTTCTAGCTTTTCTTTACACAAAACAGACATAATTTGAGGATAAACTTAACGACACACTTATTAATTGTCTGTCTGTCGGTCAGGTCCTGGATCGGTCAGAGATCAGATCAAGATGATCAATGAGAAGTTTGGAGGAGCAGCAGCCAGCCAATGGCAAGACCAGGAGCCATATCCTTCTGTAACACAAATCACCGACACGAGTGTAGAAGACAACTTATGGACTGCCATTGGATATTTGTTTTATTGGAAAAATATAGTATATTACTTTTTCTTCTAGACCTGTCTGAGAATTATTACATCTCTTGAATAGCATCCATCATCAGAGACACATTTACGAATCCGATGTTATGTTCTAGTTACATTTTGTGTATGCAAACAGTTGATAAACTGTTAATTGATAAACCTAATGGGCATGGAGGTTGATAATGTCGTTTCCAACTGTGTCTACACAGCAGAGCATTAGTTAAAGCAGAATCGCTGCAGTTTTGTTTCTTAACCTGGTTGAACTGGTTCTCAAAGGAGAGACGGCAGCAAAGAACAGCTGGGAGATTTCTTTGGTGGATCCAACTCATATGCAGAGTGTTACCCTGCCACGTAAGACACACACACACACAAACACACAAACACACTCATGCTAAACTTTAGCCACTGCAAGGCCAACACGCTTTTTAGCTGTCGATGCTCATGGGAGTTGTGTGACCATAATATAGCAAAGAAATGTGAAATCTGCAGAAATAGATATAAATGATGACATCCATGTGTCTCAAGAGTTTTAGAATAGTTTTTTTTCTTTTTGCTAACATGATACGATACACTTAACCGCTGTAAATTATAACCATTGACAGGTGAAGTGGGGATCATTTTGATCATCCTTTACAATGATACATGTCAGTGGGTGGGATTTATTTGACAGCAACTGAACATTCTTTCCCCTTACGTTGATGTTGGGCGCAAAACAAATGAGCAACACCCTAAGGATCTGATAGACTTTGACAATCAACAAGTGTGATGGCTGGATGACCGGGTCAGAGCATCACCAGATCCGGTTTTGGTGGGTTACCACGTCTGCGGTGGCTAGAACCTACTTGAGTTGTCTAACAAGGACAGCTGGTGAACTTTTAACAGGATTGTGGCGTCCAAGGTTCATTAATGCACCTGGCAATGATGGTTAGTGTGTTGCCCAATCCCACAGTAGAACCACGGTAGCACAGATTTCTGAAAGGTTTAGTGGTGATTTTCATAGACTGGTGCATCACGGAGCTGTTACGGCAGGAAAAAGGAGGAGCTATACAATATTAAGTTGGTAGTTTTAATGTAATGGCTGATGTTGTTAAGTCAGTCTAGCCGAGGCCAAACCTCTATAACCACTAGGGGCAGTGGTCAGTTACACACAGATTCAATTTTAGGAGGCATAACCATACGTTCATAAACTTGTTATAAATCGTGATCGACACACAGCATCTATGTGTTAGTACTTAATGCCCGTATGTGTGCGTACAGGATGGATGACCTGGCTGTGGACAGTGATGAAGAGGCAGACTACAGTAAAATGGACCAGGTAACTATGACCCCCCAGCACACATTGTTGCTCCCTCCTTAAATAGAAACTGAATGGCTAGTTTAATTTTACCAATTTAGTTTTAAAATGATAATTCAAACATTTAAAGTCTTTTAACTCTAAAATGTAGAAAGACTACATTTTAGAGTGTAGTGTAAAACACAGGTAGAGTTTAATCTGTGAGACTCATGAATGGAGTTTTCCCCAATAGTTATGCCTTTTTAAAGGGGTGAGTCAGTTAAACTGACTGGGGGTTCATTTGGGTTTCTATGTCTCAAGTTGTCACACAGTTTGATGTCCCATAATTGTCGTATTTCTGCTGTGATGTTTGACTGGTGTTAATGATGCATCTAGTTGTCCTCAGTTTGCTTTGAGTGGAGGAATAAGTAAAACTTATTAGTAACTCCATGGTGGTAAAAGTTAATTAAGGTTATAAATGTGAATATATCTCAGAGCCTAACTTTTGAATAAGTACTTTTGATCTGTAGATCATGGATCATTACGTCACCAAGCAAACACGGTTGTGGCCAAATTTTTTGGTTTTAATCGGAGTGGAAACAGAGAGCCTAACATATTGAAGTGGCAATTTGTTGAGTTTATTGTTAAACGGCTGCAGCCGTAAATCTATGATCCATAATTCTATAGATCCACCAACCAACCAAATACACTGATCTCTGACAGACTGGCCACTTGAAACTAGCCATAACTTGAGCTTTTCAACGAGTCTAAATACAAATGTGTCAAAAATACCTTTTGCTCCTCTACTGGGTGTATTTGTATTATTGTAATTAAACTGATAATAAAACATGGTTGAGTTAGTTAATTACAAAATAATTGACGGCCCTTAGCAAAAGCTTTTCTCAAATTGGGCCAAATTAATTTGCTGCAGTTGTATGATATTGCTTGATAACATCTTTATAAGTGTGATTTATTTACTGAATCAGTGTGGCGTGGTTCTGCTGCAGCTCACTCTTTTAAAGTTTGGTTATTGGTTATTAATAAGTGATGTGATGCTGTTTGTTCTGTTTCAGGGGAATAAAAAGGGTCCTTTGGGTCGCTGGGACTTCGACACTCAGGAGGAATATTCAGACTACATGAACAACAAGGAGGCTTTGCCAAAGTACGTTGGTTTATTTATCCCTCGAGTTTGATTGACAGGCTCCAACGGGATTGGGTAGACCTCCAGGCACCGCTTGTTTTCATTTGTTTAAAGTTTGTGTAGGGTAGTCGCATGGGAGTTCCTCCTCCATTTAAATTTAAATGATGACCTCTTATTTGATTGTAAATACCAACCTTTTACATTCCTTCCTCATTATTTTCAGTTTCAAACACTTGTAGAGTTCAGAGACACTTTAGACACTTGTGTAGAGACGAGAAGTCTTAGCCAATCACAGCACAGTAGGGCGGGACTATGCATGACGGTCGGAGTGCAGTCTGTTCATCATTTCATCTGTTCTTCAGTGTGCTGATGATGTTTGTCCCTGCAGGGCTGCCTTCCAATACGGCATCAAGATGTCTGAGGGCAGGAAGACTCGACGCTTCAAAGAGACCAATGAGAAGGCAGAGCTGGACCGACAGTGGAAGAAGATCAGCGCGGTGAGACTCTTCTGTAAACCTATGTTAGCTCAAACAGTCAGTATACAGACTGTGAAGAGACTATTCCTTGTTTATAAACAAACAGTAATAACAAATAAGCAGTTTGAATACTTTCAAATAACTAATTAATAAATCTAGTTAACTGTCAGTAAACTTACTGTAAACAATCAATACCCAATCAATAAACAGAGTAATGAGACTAAATAGTAACAGAGTCACTGTGTGGAAAGCAACTAGTCAACTGATTATAAACTGTCAATAAAAAGCCAACCGCTGAACGGTCAAGAGACACAAGTCAACAGACTTCTATACAGTCAGTAAAAGATTCTTAAGCAGTAATAAAAAAAAATGAGATAGCTTTAAACAGTAAGCAACCGGTAAACCGACAGTTAACCATTTTTAATCGGACTGTATCCAGTAAACATACTCTTAACAATCAGTAAACAGATACAGCTAATGGTCGGTGATATCAGTGTTGAGGTGTAACTGTCTCTGTGTTTCAGATCATTGAGAAGAGGAAGAAGATGGAGACTGATGGGTGAGTACTTCCTGTTTCTGACTCCATCTGCTCTGCCAATCAGCCGAGAGCAGACCGTCTTTACATTCTATAAACATGGTGGAGATCAGTGAACAGTTGGTAAATACGTGTGTCTTGTTTCAGGGTTGACACGAAGAGGCCAAAATACTAAAGAACGCTGTTGTACATCAAAACCAGTCAGTTAATATATGTTGTTGACACAAGTATCGCTGCATTCATGTATTGATCTGAGAAGTGATTATTTGTTTTTATTCAAACATATAAACAGACTGTCAAAGATGATCAGTGTCAGAATTTGTGTCATTCATACAATTTACTGTTTTATATATGTGATATTAATGATTAGCTTGGAATATCTGATGTTATTGATTATTTAGGGATGTTTTCTGATATTTGAAACGTGAATCACCAATAAACTTCAAAATAAGTCAACAATAATGAAAATCGTTGCTGGTTTGTGAGGTTTGAAAAGAAGGGCTGGCAGGAGTTGGACAGATTCATCTTAATTGGGTTGGGTTTTTTTTATGATCATCATCATCATCATCACCTGGTTTCTAACAGTGATCTCCTTGGCCTGCTCAAACCATCCTCAGGCCTGAGCAATGTTTGAAAAGCTGGTGAGAAGAAAGTCCTCTCTCATTTCTCATACCTTTGCCATCTGAAAGAGATCGTTTTCCCTCCTCCGCAGGAGTTTGGCTTCTCCCCCTCCCTGGTGAACTGGATGTTGAGGGTTGGTCTCCCGTGAGTCTGACTGTTTGCAGTCTTCTTATTTAGCGTCATTAGAGTCTCCCTTTGAATCTTTCTGTTCTCTTTGATAGATGAATAAAAGTCAACAAATGTATACATGAGATTCACAAAATGTTTCAGTCTGACACTTATTTTCTTAGGACTTCCTCAGTCAGTCAAACTCATTAGGAGGCCACGAATATTCAAGACAGAGGTGTGTTTGTGTGTAATAACGGCGTGTTGTTACTAATTAGGTGGTGTTGGTCTCGTTAAGGGGCTGCTGTTGTTACAGAAGTCGTCAGGCTCATTAAGACGCAGCAGCTCGTTAAGAGATCAAACTGCTTACGTTTGTTGTTGTTGATGATAGAAACATGTTCAGCACTTTGACGGACAACTGGACTTATTTACCCTCCAAATTAGCATCAACCACGCTAATGAGTGTGTGTTAATTAGACGGTGTGTGTGTGTTGATGGACTGCTGGACTGATGAATATGTATTTGGATGTTTCTGAAGATGCCAACAACACGTCCAGGATGCAAACGAAGCCTCAGAGCTCCGCCCACCAACAGGAAGTCGAATTTCAGGCAGGCGAACATCAAAGTCAAACTTTGTTCTTAATTTGATGGTGTATTTACTCATTCCTTGGTTTATTACGCCCTAAATATTTAATATTCAACGAACTTTCGATTGTTTTTTATTCCACACTTCAAACTTAGAAGTTCATTTAAAACGATAAAACTCATTTTTAATGGAGAATAACACAGGCTCCTTTTTAAACCTTATAACAGCGCATCTAAATTTAAATACGCAGCTGTATATTGAGTTCTAGCCGACTATTAATACCTGGATTATAGATGTTAATATGCAGCATCTGGCTTCCTCTGGGAAATCCTGCTGAACATGAACAGAAGATTCTGGAACCTGCTACAGCCAGGGTTTCTTAGGCCACGCATTAGAAATAGTGACTCGCGTTGTATTTATTTTTTACTTGTTATAATTTTGCTGGAATAACAAATGAAAAACTTATTTTTTGCTGAATAACCATTAAAACCAAATTAACCATAATTCATTCCAGCAGAATTTTTTTAAATAATTTACCAAAAAATTTTTTTTGGGTGGGTTAAGATTTTTTTATGACGACACAAGATGTTTTCTCTTTTTCTGAACCTGTTCTGCACAAGGCTTCACCTGAATTACATGTGAAAAATAAAATAACTCCACAACTATCAGGTTTGTTTGCATTACCTCTAAATCTAAATCATTTATTTTCATTATCAGTAACATTGTAGCTGTTACTATGTGTGAGTAATCTGATTAAACATAAAGAATGCCAATATTTCTATCCTGGCCTGTTTTTTGTTGTTTGGATTCAAAAGGTTCGAACCACATTAAATTACAGTAAAACAAAACCATCAATGAATTAGTTCAGAAACTGTTTGATAAGTCAGGCAGCACATTTGATTGAAATACCACAAAGTACATGTACTTCCAGAGTTTTTGTGTGCTAGGACCAGGAGGACTCTCCATTTGGCACCGTTTGACAGCCAGTGGACCCAAAATTCAAGAAAAATTAGATTTTAAGGCTAAGTAGAAGCTCGATAATGGGTCTGACGGAAAGACGTTAAGTCTCCCCAGAACATTTAGAAACATCTGGATAATCTGAAGAGTGATGACACAGTTCTGGACCTTGTCTATGGATCTGTGGTATGAGGAGGAAGAATTAATTGAACACCCTGGTGGTAGCTCAGGGTCCTCTGACTTCAGTCAGAAGTCCTCAGACTCTGGAAACCTGCTGTGAGTCGAGGTAAGATGGTTTTCCATCAAGTATAGAATATGTAGAAGATAATGTCACACCTGCCTTTGTGAAGACGCTGGAGCTTCATGGGACTTTTCAAAAAGACCACAATCCCATGCATTCAGCAGGGATTGCAGCAGCATTTCCAGCAGCTACTGGGTCTCTGTTGTACTCCGTGTACTACACATACATTTATAAAGGGGCTGAGTCATGTAGAGACTGTTGAAGTCAGTAAAAGCTGCATTTTGTTTTTCAGATAAACACTTATAATATCTGCTGTGTTGGGCCATTCAAACTCTTCTTGAGGGATTTAGTTTGTGCAAACAGCTGATAAATAAACCATTCAGGTTGAGTGATTTCGCCTCCATGTGTAAATATATTTAAATTTGACATCATAAGTTTGCGTAAAAAGTTTATTTCTTTTGTTCTCTGATGAACTGAACTTACCGTCCTGCTCTGCTGGTCTCATTTATCAGTGACAGCCTGAGCTGACCAATAAGATCCTAAACCCCCACACACACACACACACACACACACACACCCACTCACACACACATAACACTGTGTGTGTGTGTGTGATGCAAAGAGGCGATGAAGCCAAAAGGTGACCCAATGTTCTCATTTACTTAACTGGGTCGCCATGGGAACAGTGTGTATGTGTGCTGGATTGAAAACTGGGCTAAAACTCAGCGGGTTAATGTCATGACACAATTCACAGCTCCATCCATCAAACACACACTCACACACACACTCAGCAGTGTGCTGGTCGGAGGTGAATATTTCTACATAATGATGGATTCAGTTCCAGTTTTCTGTGTGTTTGGACCAATCATTATCTTTGTGGTTTCTCGGGCCTTTTTTTCTGTTTACATTTTGAGGTGAACAGAACTCTGAGAGTGCACACCTTGCCAAAGTTTATCGTCCACTCTTCCATGATATGCAAATTTGCAAGTCCAACCATTATACACCTATCAGCCATAACATTATAACCACTGACAGGTGATATCAGGTCAACAGCGATGATCGTGTTACAACGGCGGTTGACCTCTCTGATGTACTGGCTGTTCTGAAAAATGTATGTCAGAACCAGCCTTAACTTTTCAGATGTGATTTATTTCTCTCACTAACTGTACTACAGGGTCGAAAAACAACGGATGGCCTTTAATCCCCAAACTCATTATTGAGCATGGGGCTGCCAGTACCCTGTCGCTGGATCATCAGTCGACGTTCCTTTGACTACTTTGGTAGTAGCCAGCCACTGCCAATCAGGAACATCCAACCAGACTTGCAGTTAATATCCGACGCCTCCCCAGTTAAACAGAGCAGAGAAAGCCTCTTGGACAAGGGGTGAAACGTCCACCAGGAAATCCAGTGGCTTTTGATTCAACGTTCGAGGATCACTACGACCTGGATTAATGGGAATCTACACAAATACTCTGATCCAGTCTTCTAGCTATCATTTTTTCCCTCATTAAAGTCAATTAAATACTTAACCTTCCAAAACATCGGCCTCTGAACAAACCCTTTACTTGCTGCCTCATATATCCCACTACTGAGATGACCAATGACTTCAACTGTCACTGGTTCTTATGTTATGGCCATAATTATACTGTTTATAGTGCACATAGCAATACTAATAATGTTAGAGGGGGTAGAAATCTTTATTGGCTCAACCTGACAAAGGCAGAAGGAGACAAAGAAGAAAGACAAAAAGCAGATCTGCAAGTTTTAATGACAATAAATGTTTCCTCTCCTGTTTCCAGTTCAGTCTAATGTTTTATTTGCTGCGAAGAAACATGACACACATAAAGTAAAATCTCTTAACGGCGTCTAAACAATGTCAGGATGTATTTATATTAGATGATGTCAAACATTTTACAAAGTTGCACGTATGAACAAATACTGAATGCCTGAAATAACCTCATGGAGATGGTCGAGAATATCAGTCCATAATCACAAAACTAACGTCAAGTGTAAAATAATCCCATACATCTGTGGTGGAATTTTATTGCCGTCTATTCACATCTGATTGAAAGAAAATAATTAGTCACATGATATGCATGTATTTACATTTCCTTTGCCACAACTTAGTTTGAGTATAGGATGTGATATGATTGTAAGATTGCCTGGAAAGAAGAATAGATGGGTGTCATCAGAGGGAGAGGATGAAACTAGAAATGTGTTCTGCACAGGATGCTGCATATTTAATTGTCAGACGTGACAATTGCATCTATTCTTTGTTGGTATTAGATAACTGCTAATGAATAGAACTTTGTGCATAGGGGAAAGTAAATATTGATTTTGAGTTAATTGATTTATGAATGTTCAATACCGAGAGATTTGTTGCATTTTACTTACTTTCCTTGAAGAAATTCAACTGACATGATTTGAGATTCTACGCGTCTCTCATGCAAGTAATGCAAATTTCTGCATTTCCTTTAATCATGAACGACGATAGATGCAAAGATAAGTCCTGTAATGTATCTGTTGTATATCAGATGGTTGGAAAAAACGTTCACAAGATCTCCTATAGGCATATGCAAACATCTCCGGTTGGCAGTATGAAGCTAGTAGAAGCTTGTCCTCGACTTAAACGCCCATTTGGTAATCAGACATTATGTCTGGAAAATCTCGATGCTGATAGAGTTTTTGCTTCAGAGTGTCAAACAAAAGTTGAAATTTTCTACATTTCATTTACAACTTTGCGTCTAATTTGTGTGATGCCTGGAGTCGGAACACCCAGATGCCCTCCCATAATGCTTCACACCCGACCCTAGCGCACATCCCTGCAGGTGGTGAGCCAACAAGGCAGCGAGATCCCCCAAAATGAGGTGGAGAGTGTTGCTGGGGAGAGGGACGTATGGGATACCTTTCTTTGGCTGCTGACACGGCAACCCAGCCCTCAATAAGTGGAAGAAAATGGATGGATTAATGAAAAACTTCCACCGTGTTCAGTTGGAACTTGACAAAGGCAAACAAACAACAGCAACAACCAAATAAAGGGAAGAAGGAACGCCCCAAAGAATCCGAAGTGATGACGGTCACTTGATGCTCGAACCCCAACAAATTAACACAAAACTTACTTCTCGTATGTTTTCTTACTTCTACTACTAAAGTGAGTACTACATCAGGTAGTACAAGGAATACAACTTCTATCAGCTATAACTACACAATAAACAAAGCCTTACAGCATAAATCTCCCCCCCCCCCACACACACACACACACAAACACCCGGGAAAAGGTATTCTGGGGCCTCAAAGAGCAGAATATTAGGGCCCCTTGAAGTTTTTTTGCTTAATTTATTAATTTTTTAATGAAGATAAATAATTAAACATGAGTACTGGCACGCTCCAAGGCTTCACCTGATGACATCACAGGTGGGCAAGTAAACCCACCCTTAATGTCCATCAAACCTCTATAATAATAATGAGGATAATAACAATAAGAGGAAATGACGATTAGAAACAGGAAGCAGAGTGTCCGATGGGGTTTTGAGTATGTAGTTAGGATCTTTTCTTCCAGTTCTCCATTTCTTCCATCACGTTTCTCCTGTTTCAGGAGGTTCAGTCCTCCTCAAGTCCATTACAGCTCTGCCTCCTCCTCCTCTTCATCACTTCATCCGTCCATTTTCATCCAAGGTCAGACCCGGCATCTCAGAAGAGGATTGGAGGTTTGATGAACGGTCGGTTCTCTGAAGAAAGAGAAACAGTTCATTTAATTTTATTCTGCTTCTGGGGAAAGACTATAAAACACTGGTTTCACACTTTCAGGTCAAAGAGGTTTCTGTTCAATTCAGCATATATATATATATATATATATATATATATATATATATATATATATATATATATATATATATATATATATATATATATATATAT
>VRLP01006913.1:0-25043 GCA_009660295.1 Lophius piscatorius | reverse complement strand
TCTGTCCATCTATGATGTCTGTCCATCTATATCTGTCCATTATGTCTGTCCATCTATGTTGTCTGTCCATCTATGATATTAGCTACAGTTGCTAATCATAATTATATTATTTTATCACATGACTCCTGTGCAGATATCAAATGTGCACACGCACACATTCCTGAGCTGTCTCCTCCTGCACGTGTACGCGCACAGACAGTCTGTCTCCACATCATGAAATGGCGGAACTGCGGTTATCACAGCTATTATTCACCCTGTGCACGTGCGCGTATACGACAGAACATCTGCCCCATATTACACAGACATATCTAGACCTACGGACGCACGCGCATGGTAATGAGGGCACGCGCAGCAGCAGCATTGGATCATGACGACTCGTCCTAATGATGAAAAACAAGGCATCAAGCAACACACAGGTCACGTGACCGCCGTGGATCCGACCTGAGTTCGTCAATCGCTGAACACACGCACGCGCCCAGCCATGAAGGCGCAGGACTGCGTCTTTCTGCGCCTTCATGGAGCGCGTGAGGATGGAGAGGAGCGAGGGGGAATGGGGATGAGGGTCAGGTGTTACACAGCCCCACGTACACACGCGCACATAAAAAGTACACGCACGTGCTTACAAACACACACGCAGAGGGAGACGTACCCGTAGTGCAGACAGGTCGATCTCGTCCAGACTCCTGGCGGGGGGGTCGGTGGCCATCTCTCCTCTGTCGGTGATCCCAGGACTCAAGATGGAAGCTCCACCACCGACCATTTACCGACTCACTGCCGCAGACCGGATCCGCCTCAAACTATACAGACCCCATCCAGGTAATACATGGTGCTGGACCCCCCGAACCTGGACCGCACAGGACTGAGGTGGGGGTCAACCGGAGACAGGGAGACCAGCAGTGAGACAGTTCACCGTCTGAGAGCAGGAATAGGCGCGCGCCTCACGGGAGTGGCCTGAAACAGGAGGGGCTGAAGACGGACACACCCACAACGTCACACACGCACACAGACACCTTCAACCACACACCTTCGCACACACCCCCGCAGACACACGCACACAAACTACGTCACACACACACACACACAAACCATTGGCACCTTTAATCTTTGCACTACTTCACTTTCATTCTATATTGGTAGAACATATTTCTTTCATTTCAATCTTTATATGGTTCTAGAAGATTTGTGACTGTCCTCAAGATATAAACCTGATTCTGAAGGATTCTGATCACACCGTCATCACAGGTCCAATCAGAGCCCCCTCTTCAAGACACAATGATGACTCTCACAGACAGTTTGGGTCTCAGAGACGGGTTCCTGCTGGAATGGGGTCTAGGAGACAGGTTCTGGTCGGGACGGGGTCTATGGGGTAAACTAGAACTACTTGAGGGCAGGAGGTTGTGGATCGTGTCCCTAAATAGTAGAATTTTGTCATCAAAGGAGTCATGAAGCCTTTTTTTGCTGAGGGTTCTAGGAATATGGGGCTCAATAGAACTCTGACTCTCAGCCTGGTTACAGAGCTGAACAGAACCCTGGGGATGTTCGGATGTTCTATCAGTAGAGAGTAATGGGCTGCTCTGGACCTCCTGTAGGTTCTGATGTTCTCTACAGGGCCGGGCTGTCCTGCTACTTGTGGACATGAAGCTTGAGTGTGTCTGCAGCACCATCCAGTGGCGCCCAGGAGAACCGCAGGAGGGAGGAGTCTGAGATAAAGGAGGAAACCTGAGGACCTTCATTTTCACTGAACATGAGGCACTGAACATGACGCTGAAGGTGTTTAGGTTCATGTTTCTAACGTCACACCGGTCCCACTCTGTTTCACCGGCAGGTCCTACATATGGGTCGAGTACGGACCGTCCCCCAGAGGTGGGTCTGGACCTCAGACGTAGTCCAGTCTTAATGTTATGGCTGATTGGGTAGATTGACCAGTCGTGACCAGAAGAGTCCTAAGACTGATTCTGAGGACATGGACGTCATGGAGGACGTCTCAGAGACACACGGAGGATAAAGCTGCTGGACTTTTCAAATCATTTATTGATCGTCAGACAGAGGAGCTGCAGAAAAACGCCATTGGTGCAAAATAGTGCATTTCATGGGACACAATTATCAAAAGTAGACGGACCGAAGATCTCAGAAGGTCCCACCGCAGACAACCGGTCCAGAGGAAAAGATCCGGTCCAGAAGAAAAGATCCGGTCCAGAGGAAAAGATCCGGTCCAGAGGAAAAGATCCGGTCCAGGGGCGTATTCCTGGGAGCAGGTTCAACAAACTCTGAGTTTACCCCTGAGCTCTTACGACCCTGAGATGAGAAACTGAGATTTGGGTTCCAGAACTGCTGATCTGAGTTGGTTCAATCAAGTCTGACTTTGTTAACCCTGAGTTAAACTGGTGCAGGCAGGCAACCATTGAGAAGCTGGTTCCCATGGCGGCCATAGCGAAACGCTGTAGTCGCCACAGCAACCAGCGAAGACAACAGCTCGTCGATATGTGGGACGTTTGAGATGGCAGGAAAATGTCATTCAGACAGAGAGTTACCATGGTAACCGTCTCTGTTACCAGTTACCATGGTAACTTCACTTAGCTCGCTTCCTGGAACGGAAAACCCAGAGTTTCCCCCATCTCAGGCTTAACTAACCCAGAGTTTCCACTAAACCTGCTACCCCCCTGACGTAAACGTCTGGTCCAGATGTTTCAGGTGTTGTTGCAGCGGAGCAGGAGGTAGAACCAGGAGGTAAAACCAGGAGAAGGTAGAAAAGGATTCATAAGACAAACACATACAAGGGTCCCTTCGTACAAAGTCATCCGTAAGCATCCGTTAGCATCAGTAGCGTCCTTCACTGCTGCTGATGTCATGCTATCAGCTGTTACGTTGTTTACAGCATCATGCAGGTCGGGTTAAACACCAACTAGGAAGAAGAATCGTGCTGCGTTTCATCATGTGGGAAAAATCAGAACTGCAGAGGCGAGGCCTGAGGCTAAACACGTTATAAATACTTTAAATGGGAGTCAAATCTTTATTAAATCGGAAGTTTGTAATTCAATGAAAGTGATTAGTATTCATTAGCATCCTTAGCATTGTTAATACCGGTTAATCTATTGACTCTAAATCCAGTGTAATGCATCATCACTGATGCATTATGGGGCTTTTATGCTCTTCCTTGTTTTGTTTTTTGTTATCAAATATTAATTCTCTTTGTGTCCAGATGTAGTCAGCGGATGTAGCTAGCAGCTGTAGCTAACAGATGTAGCGAGCACCTGTAGCTAATAGATGTAGCTAGCCGCTGAAGTTGACAGATGAAGTTAGCAGATATAGTATGCAGATGTAGCTAGCAACTGTAGCTAACAGATGTAGCTAGCAGATGAAGCTAGTAGCTGTAGTTGACAGATGTAGCTAACAGATGTAGTTAGTAGCTGTAGTTGACAGATGTAGCTAGCAGATGTAGCTAGTAGCTGTAGTTGACAGATTTAGCTAGCAGATGTAGCTAGTAGCTGTAGTTGACAGATGTAGCTAACAGATGTAGCTAGCAGCGGTTTTAAAGAATTAAAAAGTTCTTCACCTACAGTTAAACATTAGCTAGTGAATGTAGCATAGCATTTAGCATCAAACAAAAAACGCACTCCTTGGGAGTTGATGGAGACCAAAATAGAGATAAAAGAGACTCCATGGTAATCATCATGTAGATGAAAGAGCTGGTTTTATCGTAGAGGATTAAATGAGTAAGTGCGTAGCTTTGCATCAAAGCCGGCGAAGGTGTACTTAGCATAGCGATTAGCCGCTAATGAGGTATTGGAGACTAAAATCAGAGCTAATAATGAACGCTAACGATTTATATCTGCTATTTCTTCTCGATGCTTATGCTGTGATTTATTCCGCAAAGTCAGCTGAAGAGTTCCCGCCTCCCGACCCTGGAGGAGACGCAGCATCGGTGATGATGTCATCACGCATGAGTTTGAGGTGAACAGCGTAGCTTCAGGATCGGTTCAAGACCTTCTAGAAGTTGTAGATTCTTGGCTCCCTCAGTCCGATCTCCGTTAGGCTTGATGAATGTTGGTGGCTGGAGAGACTCAACATGCTAACATGCTAATATGCTAATAATAGGACCAGCTATTTGCAGCTATAGATCCGGACTATAAGCAGAACCGGGTCCAGGCTGGACTTTGGCACTTAGGATTCCTGTTTGGTTTCTGCTTCATCACCGTCTGTCGAACCTCCACAGACGCATTTGGGTCAGCCAGGTTGCATAGTGTTGAAGGGGAGGGGGAGGAGCTTAATGACAGCCGACACCATTATGGAGGCCCTGAATCCAGAAATACAGGCAGAGTTTCCCCGGATCTGTTCATGGGTCATAGCTCTGAGTTCTACCAGGTTCTAATAAGAATAAACCTAAAGTATCAGAACCAGGAGCTGAAAGGGCAGATCCACAACGGATCCTGGAGCAGGAGGGTCTGGAGCGCGACTAGAGCTGTGGGACCTTTATGATGGTCATGATGTTAAGAACCCACCAGTGGGGGCGCTACAGTCCTCAGTCATCAGGACTTCCGGGCCTGATGATTGAGGCGACCTGGTCCTGGTGAGACGTTTGGGTAACTGGTGGTCTGGATTCAGGGAACGGTGAGTTCATGAGACAAAATACTTTAAACTGAAATTTGAATACGGCAGTGGCACCAGCCTCCAGAATGGTATCGGACTGGTGTAAACTGTCAGCTGTCCATCGCCTGGAGCTCAGGTGGGTTTCCAGACCTTCAGGTCCAGACCTCCATGGGCACCATGGCCTCTTTGGAGCCAATGGGAGGAAGCAGGTTCTGCTCAATTAGGAACTGTAGAGGAAACTGGACCAGGAAGCCGCGGATCTTCTTCATCTCCTCGCGGGCACGGACCGGGTCCTCCTTCTCCAGACCTGGCTTGGCGAGGAACCCGTCCAGCTCCAGAATGTTCCTCACATCGCTGGACGGAAGGCAGCGAAAAACCTGCAGGGAAGATGACAAACATCTCAGAGGCTCCGCCTCCGTGGGCGGTGACATAACACCAACCTGCAAACCCGCTAACAGCCTCCTCTCTCACTGATGACTCCTCATTATTTCTGCTGACTCACCCTCTGGTAGATGGTGGCGTTCCGGGCGCAGGTGGTCATCCAGACCTCCTTGTAGAACTGGTCGCTGATAGGGTCCAACACGTTGATGGAGGGGTCTGAGTGCGCCCCCAGGATGGTCCTGACAAACAAAAGCCCCGCCCACAATGAATGATGACATTTACAAAAGCTACAGGACAGACACCTAAAGGTCCTCCTGGGCAGGTCCAGAAGAAGACCACATCCCATCACGCTGGAGGTCTCGTGTTTCTATAATCCACGACTCCACCAGGAACACTTTGACTGAGTGGTCTCCCTCCGTCTAAGCCTTAGACGGAGGGAGACCACTCAACTCAAACTTCTTAGACTCTAAGAAGTTTCAAGACGCGGATCTTCTACCCGAGATGCGGCGGTTGCTAGCGGCATTAAGCTAACCTTCCAGGAGCAGAGACATCGTTACAGCCTGGACCATCAGGGACCCACACCTGTGTGGATCACACCTGTGTGGGTCACGCCTGTGTGGGTCACGCCTGTAGGTCACACACCTGTGTGGGTCACACACCTGTGTGGGTCACACCTGTAGGTCATACACCTGTGTGGGTCACACCTGTAGGTCACACACCTGTGTGGGTCACACCTGTAGGTCATACACCTGTGTGGGTCACACCTGTAGGTCATACACCTGTGTGGGTCACGCCTGTGTGGGTCACGCCTGTGTGGGTCACACCTGTAGGTCACACACCTGTGTGGGTCACACCTGTAGGTCATACACCTGTGTGGGTCACACCTGTAGGTCATACGCCTGTGTGGGTCACGCCTGTGTGGGTCACACCTGTAGGTCACACACCTGTGTGGGTCACACCTGTAGGTCATACATCTGTGTGGGTCACACATCTGTGTGGGTCACACCTGTAGGTCACACCTGTATGTCACACACCTGTGTGGGTCACAGCTGTAGGTCACACACCTGTGTGGGTCACACCTGTAGGTCACACACCTGTGTTTCTACCTTTCTGATCATTCTGTCCGTCCTATATTTAGTTCTTAATAATAAAATGCTGAAAAACACACAACAACAAAAAAAGCTGTGACATTCGGGGGCGGGGCTTCTATGATTTTACATACCTGAAACACTCGAGGCGGAGCTCCAGCGCATACTTCCCAGCCTGGTACTCCTGACCGTCCATCACCGACGCCACCTTCTCCGAGTCCTCCACGATCACCGCCATCTCGCTGTCCCTCTTTCCCAGCATGCTGCGGTCGTTGATGTTGGCAGAACCTGCGGGGAGAGGACAGTGAGTGGACTCGGGCGGGGGCAGGGTGGTGCGGCAGGGCGGTGCGGCAGGGCGGTGCTTTTACCGATGATGACGGTGTTGTCGTCGGCGATCAGCATCTTGCTGTGAACGTAGATAAGCTCCGTCAGCAGACGCCCCTCCAGCTCGGCGTGGGTCCTCAGACCCGCAATGGAGATGTAGTTTATCCACTGGTCTCCCACTAGGAACACAACAGAACCGTCATGAGGGGTTAGGGTCCAGGTCCACAGTCAGGACCTGATGGACGACTAAGAGCCCAGAACTGGTCTACATCCTCCATCCTGTGGTCAACTACAACTACCTCCCTTTACAAATAAACAAACACACACCGTCGTTGTTACCTGTCTGTTTGTTTGTCAACATTACAGAGAAACTCTTAAGGTAGACTTGAGCATATTTTACAGCCGATGACATTTTGGTGACGTTACGTGTTTTGCCGCATTTAAAATAAATAAAATAGTTAATCTTTCCTTTGATGTTCTGTGCTGGGTACTACTGCAACTTTTTCCTTTGATGTTTTGAACTGGGTATAGATAGTAGCAGCTAGCAGCAGCTAGTAGCACCTTCTTATACCTAGCAGCAGATAGTAGCAGCTAGCAGCAGGTGGTAGCAGATAGCAGCAGCTAGTAGCACCTTCTTATACCTAGCAGCAGCTAGTAGCAGATAGTAGCAGCTGGCAGCAGTTAGTAGCAGTCCATATCTAATGAGATGTAACACATACGCTGAATGATTGTTGTCATGTGACTCTCTTGTTTACAAAGCGCTGCTACACAGCGGTCAGTGGATGAACGGGTAAACAGATGAGGGCGCGACAGGTGATGATGATGATGGGTATGAAAGGACATGAACGTGTAACAAGAGGTGAAGCTGACACGACTATGTCCAGAGTGAACTGTAAGGTGATGACATCATAACATGTGATGATGTCATCCGTTGCGGTCCCTGACTTACTCTCTCTCTTGATCTGGGAGATGATGGAATGTTCTCCTCGGTTCATGGTCCTGAAGGAAACAGAGACAGAGAACAACATCACAACAACATCAACATCACAACAAAAATATCACAACAACAACATCACAACAACATCAACATCACAACAACAACATCACAACAACATCACAACAACATCACAACAAAAACATCACAACATCAACATCACAACAACAGCACAACATCAACATCACAACAACAGCACAACAACATCACAACAAAAACATCACAACATCAACATCACAACAACATCAACATCACAACAAAAATATCACAACAACAACATCACAACAACATCAACATCACAACAACAACATCACAACAACATCAACATCACAACAACATCACAACAAAAACATCACAACATCAACATCACAACAACAGCACAACAACAACATCACAACAACAGCACAACAACATCACAACAAAAACATCACAACATCACAACAGCAACATCACAACAACAACATCATCACAACAACATCAACATCACAACAAAAACATCACAACATCAACATCACAACAACAACAACATCACAACAACATCAACATCACAACAACATCACAACATCAACATCACAACAACAGCACAACAAAAACATCACAACAACAACATCAAAACATCACAACAACATCAACAACATCACAACAACATCAAAACATAACAACATCAAAACATCACAACAACAACATCAAAACATCACAACAACAACATCTCAGCAACAACATCACAACAAATCACTCAGCGCCGCCTCTCACCTGTAGTTGAAGTGCATGATGGCCTGGATGGCGCTCCCTCCTCCGGTGTTGATGTTTCCTTCGAAGCCCGGCAGCAGTGGCGTCACCACGTAGACCCGGTACCGGGTCCCGTCCCTGAGGACCACAACCAAACGATGTTTATCAAACGTTGGTTTATCAGGAGGAGAGGATGTTGTGTATCATTCCTGTAATCCCCCCCCCGCCGCTGGTGTTTTACCTGTAGGCTCTAATGATGCGTTCAGCGATGGTGTCTCCGATCTTGTTGAAGACATGTCGGTTGTCTGCGCAGCTGATGAAGAACTGATTCTGAAACAAACAAACATCTGGAAATAAACAAACAGGGATCAACTGATCGGACCGGATCCGATCCGTCGGATCAGGTTCCTCAAAGCAGCTCCGACACTTCATTAATTCTACAAGGA
Organism: Lophius piscatorius; assembly: GCA_009660295.1. Classification (NCBI taxonomy): domain Eukaryota; kingdom Metazoa; phylum Chordata; class Actinopteri; order Lophiiformes; family Lophiidae; genus Lophius; species Lophius piscatorius. The sequence continues at coordinate 16,494 of VRLP01006913.1, read as the reverse complement.
AACTGCTGTCTCCTTTGGCCCCTGTAGTACACATGAGGCTAACAGGCTAGCATGTGGCTGAGGTAACGGTTGCTTTAGCCTCCGTTGCCGTGGTGACCCACGTTCACGTGACCCATACCTCGATGTAGATGAAGTGCTGGCTGTTCCGGATGGCGTGCACGTAGGCGTTGTGGATGGACTCCTCGTGGTACTTGATGCCAGCAGACCAATCCGAGGCTGAGCGGAGGATCTGAGAGGAGGGGGGCGGAGTCACAAATTGTCAGCTGCCATGTTTCATACGTTACCATGCGGTACTGACCTGGACGTTGGCAAGGACGCAGTTGGGGACCCGGTAGCGCAGCTCGCCAGCAGTGGTGTGTGACTTGGGCAGCAGGTACGGATATGACATCATACGGTACTTTGGCTTTACCAGCTGGCAGAGAGAGAGAGAGAGACAGCGCCCACCTGGTCATTCCTGTTACAGTATGCCCCGCCTACAATCCTCCAGGTTCCAAAATGGATTTGATTTGGAGTATTCCTGTGTGTGGGGGATGTTTGGGAGGAGTTTGTTGTTTCCCCATGAAAACATGAAGTTCTTCCAACTCTAAGGTCCAATCAGCACCTCTTCCCATGTTGGATAAAAATCGCCCCCTCAGGTAGGTCTACATGTCAAAGGTCATCTATAGATGCAGCGCCACCAAATGACTCTGATTGGCTCACTGTGACCACAAAGTTTCTCGGTGTAACGTCATCAACAAAGCCAGCCAATCGGACGTTGGCACGTGACCAACAACATCAAAATGACCTCTGACCTTGGTGAAGTTCCACCGCTGGATGAAGTGTCTCGCCACGTCTCGAGCTGCTTTCCCATGAACCACTGAGGCGATGTCGTGCCAAGGCATTCTGGGAGTTGTGTGTCTGTCTATGAAGTCTGAAAGAGCAGAAACAGATGAGGTGGTTGATTCTGTGCTGGAGCCACGGCTAGTTCCACGGCTAGTTCCACGGCTAGCTCCACGGCTAGCTCCACGGCTAGCTTCCCAGCTAGCTCCACAGCTAGCTTACCGTCGAAGGGTTTGTCCAGCTGGATCCAGTCCTTGTGGACGAAGTTGCAGTAATCTTTCCCGTGCCAGAACCGCGTGTTTCCCAACAACTCGCCCATGCCGGTATGATGACTGCGGACGGACTCACTTCCTGTAAAACACACGCGTTACATGGGTTTTATTCGCCATCGTAGTCACGACAACCAAACGTAGTTGGTCGCTGGACAGCGGCAGAGCAGCACCAGTAGAACTGGTACTAAAAACCACAGTAAAGAATAAAAGTAGGTCCTAATCCTTGCAGTGCGGATTAAACAGACAAGCCCGGTTGGTTTGGGTCGGTACTTGTGGTGGTTAGAATATACAGTGTTCAGATGTAGGCCCACAATCCTCTGAGCAGACTTGAAGACCCCCACCAGGTCTTTCCTTTCCTCTGCAGTGCAGCTGGTGACCCACACTGTGGCGCCGTGACAGAGGAGGTTCTCCATGCTGCTCCTGCAGGAGTTCACCAGGAGCTGACAGTCTTATTCTCTTGAGGAAGAAACGTCTCTGTTGAGCCTCCTTGAATTGATGTCATCCACCCTCTCCACCTCCTCATCGTTTATGTGGAGTTGGGTGTGAGTGGTCCTCCTGGTTCTCCTCCTGGAAATCCACAATGAGCTCCATGGTTCTGGTGGTGTTCAGGACCAGATTATTGTCTGAACACAACTTGACCAGATGCTGCACCTCCTCCTGTAGTGGATCTCCTCCTTCTCTGAAACGGTTCCCACTATAGTGGTGCCGTCTGCAAACATCACTGCAGTGTTGGAGGAGCAGACGGGTTTGCATTAGAGGGTGAGGAGGGTGAAGTGGGTGAAGTGGGTGAGGAGGGGGAAGAGGCTGAGGAGGATGAGGAAGGCTGGTCTGGTAAACAGGAATAGGGTGCCCCCTTAAACATTGTGTGGTCCGTTGGTGAGGAGGTCCTTCATCCATGATTGTGGTGGGTGGTCCCAGGTTGTTTACCATTTATTGGGGGACTATAGTGTTCATGTTAGCAACCATCAATAGGCTAACATATTAGTAATAGTTATTATTATCAGGCTAGAATGTTAGCATTATCTGTTATCATCAGGCTAGCATGTTAGCATTGCTCACTTTGGTCCTCCTCCAGGTCGCTGTCACTGTCGGTGGGAGCTAGCCCATGTTTTTGCAGGTGTCTCTTGATGCTGAACCGCGTTCTCTTTATCCTTTGACCCTTCAGTCTCGGTTGGTCCGCTGAGTCTGTCACGGTAAAAATATCCTTCTTCCTAGCCGTGCCACTGCCATTAGCAGGGGTGGCCATATTAGAGGAAGCAGCGATAGCCTAAAGTTTAAAAACAAGCAGGAAAACAAAAGATTTGCTTAGCTTAGCACCAGTGTGACGGCTGCCACCTCATCATTAACTGTGGAGATAGTGAGGCTAGGCTAAAATAAATGTCCCTGAATCAACAGACAAACACACAGCTCATAAATATAAAAACAAACAACTGACAGCAATAATTATAAAACAAAAAATGACTGACAGCTAATGAATGGCTAGATAACAGCTACAAACAATAACAGACAGCTAACACGCAGCTAGCTAACAGCTTAACTAGAAAATAGCACTCAGAGCGCAAAAGGCCAAACAGTTCCTCTCCAGCATAAAACATTAAAAGAACAGGGTTAAACAGTTCTTCTCCAGTATAAAACATCAAAGGAACAAGGTCAAACAGTTCTTCTCCAGTATAAAACATCAAAGGAACAAGGTCAAACAGTTCCTCTCCAGTATAAAACATCAAAGGAACAGGGTCAAACAGTTCTTCTCCAGTATAAAACATCAAAGGAACAAGGCCAAACAGTTCCTGTTCAGTATAAAACATCAAAGGAACAAGGTCAAACAGTTCTTCTCCAGTATAAAACATCAAAGGAACAAGGTCAAACAGTTCCTGTTCAGTATAAAACATCAAAGGAACAAGGCCAAACAGAGCCCTAGGTTCAGGAAAACTTTGTGCAGATTCCTCCATTGATGTCTGAGTTACTGCCAGCCTCCAAATTTACCGAGAACTCCAACAAACTCTCTGAGCAACTCTCAGATAATCTGTGGCTGCTCATCTCCTACGACTTCCACTTCAGCATCTCTGTTCAGCCCACTGAGCCCTCTGCTCCACCCCCAGAGAAACATCAAAGGCATAAATACTGAGCAGAACCAAGTTACTACTCCAAAGAGCTTAATATTTTATTTTCATGTAATGTCACCAAATGTAATTATCTCCTCGCTCCAGGAAAACTTTCACGCACACTCCTCCTGAAGTTCTTCTGAACCCTTGCTCACAAAGAAACAGACGGACTAACAACCAGAAGTTAAAACATGAACTTCTTCCTTACAAACAACGAACTGAAAGCTAATGTGCGGCTAACAGCTAAGACACAACTGTGTGTTTGTTTTCACTGTGTGTGTGTGTATGTTCGTGTGTGATACCTGCTCCAGGTGTGACAGTGTCACGCTCCCGACATCTGTCAGCCGATGCTCTGTGTCGTCCCAGCGACCGTACGCCAGGTCGATCCCGCCCACAAAGGCCACTGATTGGTCAATGACAACGATCTTCTCGTGGTGCGCCCACAGGTAGACGGCGGAGGAGACGTGGTTGGGGTGACGCATCACCTTCAAAAAGAGAGTGAGGAAGGAAGAGAAGCGTTCAGACAGGAAGAAATGCAGCATGACAGGAAGTGTGGAGTTCAAATACAACGTGATGTGTTTCCACAGGAAAGTGGAGGATGGTATCAGGCTCCGCCCACCAACCTTGATGTTGGGATGGAGGTGGAGCAGTGTCCTCTTGCTGTAGCCAGAGTTGATGCCCAGGGCGAGCTCCACCTCCTTATACAGCATCACAAAGATCCGTACGCCTTGTTGCTACAACAACAGAATCAGAACCAGTACCCAACGTGAGTCATGTGACCAGTCAGCTGGAGGAACCTCACGTTCAACCACACCAATGAAGAATCACCACATTCCAGACCAGAACAGGCTCTGGTATTGTCTCTATAAGAGCTGTCTCTGGTTCTGGTTCTACAAGGACTGTGTCAGGATTTTGTTTCTATATGGACCATATCTAGCTCTACATGGACTGTCCTAGGTTCTGGTTTGACATGGATTAGCTCATGTTCTGGTTCTATATGGACCCTGAGGTTCTGGCCCTACAAGAACTGTCTCAGGTTCTTGGTTCTACACGGACTGTCTCTAGCTCTATATGGGCCGTCTTAGGTTATAGTTTCACATGGACTGTCTCAGCTTCTGATCCTACATGGACTGTGTCAGGTTCTGGTTCAAAATGGTCTGTCTCAAGTTCTGGTCCTACAATTATTGTCTCTAGTTCTACAGAGACTGTCGCAGGTTCTTGGTTCAACATGGATTGTCTCTAGTTCTACATGGACCGTATTTGGTAATGGTTCCACATGGACCCGTCTGCTTCTGGTTGTAATCGGACCGTCTAAGGTTCTGGTTCGACATGAACTGTCTCTGGAGCTATGCGGACTGTCTCAGGTTCCGAGTTTCTACATGGGCTGTCTCTGGTTCTGGTTTTGGTTCTACATGGACCATCTCAAGTTCTGGTTCTGCATGGGCTGTCTCAGGTTCTTGTTCAGAACAGTCTCTCTGCTCACCGCTTTCCGTTTGAGGACACAGTCAAGACGCCAGCGGTTACCCTCGACAACCGGCCTCTTTAAGAAGATCTCTGGACTCAACCTGAGGAAGAACGCAAGGTGCAGGTGGAGAGTAACACACACGTATCACACCGCTAACACACAGCTAACAGTTAACGTACAGCTAACAGACAGCTAACACACAGCTAGTAAACTGACCACCAGTCTGTGATGAAGATTTCTTCTCTGGCCTCGTCCAGAGCGTTAGCGACGTCCTCCATGTATGTCCTTCCGTTGACGTACCTGTAAACACAAACAAATAAAAAGATAAACTAAACGTAAACAAACATAAACCACAAACATGAACGACTGTAAACAACAACGATTTGGTTCCGTCTCTGGTCTTTGTGGTCAGACTCGTCACCTGCTACGTCAGGGAGGTGGAGCCTAAAGATGGTGGACTGTGTGTGGGCGGCAACCATCTAGTAGCTGTGGTGCGGGTCTACAGCGGTCCTGATGAGGACGTCCTCCGTCTCTCACAGACGTTAACAGGTTGCCGAGCAGCGGACAGGTGAGCGGCAGGTGAGCGGATAGGTGAGCGGCAGGTGAGGATCACTTTCCTCTTTCTCGGGTTACTCTGGCGAGACTTTCACCTCTAAGGCTTCGTTCACACTGCAGCCAAAAGTGGCTCAAATCCAACTTCTTTGCCCACATGTGACCCAAAATCTGATTTCTTCATGACAGTCTGAACGGTCGTGTCGCATTTCCTCGCGTTTACGTCATTCAAGTGAGACAGACGTCACATTTCTGCGCCGGAGGAGGCGTGACGCGATGAAGATCTATTTCGGCTTTCCTTTTTCTTAATCCTCTTCTTCCCTTTATCACTTGGTCATAATTTGGTCGTCAACTTCAAAGTTGACGCACACACGCTGACATGCGTAGCACATGTGACGCCTCGTCTTCGTCTGCGGGTCACTTCAGAACCGCAGACGTTCACACTGGATTCTGATGGCAATCCCGCAAAAAAACGGATCTCAGCAAAAAATCGGAATTGAGCATTAAGATCTGCGGTGTGAACGTAGCCTCCACCGCTCCCCTCCACCCAGACCTGACCCCGCCTCCACCTTCACACTTCACATGACACACAACACTTAATGTGGTTACCATTTGGCGGGGATGTTCTCTTCTTGTCTGGCGAAGGATCCGAAGCGATGGTCGGTGAGGAAGGCGGAGCCATGTTTGTGAACAAAGCCCTCGATGGACTGACCCCACCAGCGGGCGTGTCTGTAGCTGTTGTACTTCAGCACCAGGGACCTGAAGCCACAGCAGGGGTTAGCAGTTAGCATGAGGCAAAAACAATGCTAACATGATGCTAACCTTCCTGTCCTTTTGAGAATGAAAGGTGCGTAACCCACCTGGACAGGCTGTCGACACGGACGCCATGTCTGGTGTCGGTGTCCCGGGAGTCCATCTTGATGCCGAACTCTTTGTCCACAAGCATCACGAAGGAGATGGAACCAGAGTCCGGCTTCATGTAGAGCAGGAACGAGTCCTTCACCACCAGCCAGCTATCAAACAGCCATCAGACGTTAAACACTGACCCACCAGACATAATACATAGACACTGACCCTCAGACGTTAAACACTGACCCACCAGTCATAATACATAGATCCCCTCAGACGTTAGACACTGACCCTCAGACGTTAAACACTGACCCACCAGACATAATACATAGATCCTGTCAGACATTACACGCTGACCCTCAGACGTTAGACACTGACCCTCAGACGTTAAACACTGACCCACCAGACATAATACATAGATCCTGTCAGACAATAGACACTGACCGTTTGGACCAGCGGTAGCATATCCTGCTCTGACCACAACAGTTCAACCCGGGGACCCGGTGGCCGCCAGATCGTTTCAGAACCAATCCTTCTCTGGAAGTAAGGAAACACTGATCACATGACCTACATTCGTTTACCTTGATGTTACCTGCCTACGATGTTTGGTTCTAATGTGACATCATATTCGAGACCGGGAATCAGAATTACTATTAGCATAGCGGAAAGAAGGAAAACCTTGTGACCCTGAATTCTCTTCTTGAGTTCTATTAACAGCCAACATACAGCTAACACTCAAAAAAGTGTCACTTCACAGTAACACTATAGCTAGCAACTAGCTAGCAGACAGCTAACACTCAACTAAAAACTAACACACAGCCAATTGCCACTTCACAGTAACACTAACATTTAGCTTACACTCAGCAAACAGACAGCTAAATCAGTCTAGACCCATAGTTCTGGACTGGTTAGGTCTAGACTGGCTGTTGTAGATCAGTACTTCTTGAATGGCAGTTGTTCGCTGGTAGTTCTGGGCCGTTAAGTCTGGAGTAGTCGTTCTAGACTGGCAGTTCAGGACTGGTAGTTCTGGACTTGTAGGTTTAGACTGGTACTTCTGGACTGCTGGTTATGGAACAGTAGGTTTGGACTGGTAGTCCTGAATTGGTAGCTTTGACTAGTAATATGGGGCCGGCAGGTCTTGACCGGCTGTATTAAATCGGTAGTTCTGGACTGCTAGGTATAGACTGGCTGGTCTAGATCGGTAATTCTCCACTGGTAGTTCTGGACCGGCTGTTCTGGACTGGCAGTTTTGGACTGTTGGTCATGAAAGTGGATCTTACAGTCCTTTAGGTCCCAGATCGTGGATAAAGGAGAGCTGGCTCACATCGATGAACTCCATCTGAAAAAACAACATGCATCAAATCAAATAGCAAATATAATCTTTCATCAGACCTGTGTCTGTTCTACAATCAGATCTGTTCCAGGTCTAATATCAGACCTACTCCAGGTCTACCATCAGACATGTTCCATGTCTACCGTCAGAACTGTTCCTGGTCAACCACCAAATCTGTTCTAGGTCTACCACCAGACATGTTCCAGGTCTAACATCAGACCTGTTCCAGGTCTATAATCAAACCTGTTCCTGTCATCCATCAGATCGGAGACCTGTTCCAGGACTACCTTCAGATCTGTTCCGGGTCTACCGTCAGTCCTGCTCCAGTTGTACCATCAGACCCGTTACTGTATACCATGAGACCTGCTCCAGGTCAACCATCAGACCCATGCCAGGTCTTCTATTTGACCAGTTGGAGGTCTTCCTGGAGGTGACTCACCGTTGCATGGTAGTTCCGGTACATTGACATCTTCAGCAGGTTGTTCAGGTAGTCCTCCAGTTGTTTCTAGAACAGAGACCATTAGACCACAATGTGAACCCATCTGAGAACCTGAACCCCTCAGAGAACCCGACAGGGTGGGGGAGTTACCTTACGACTAGACACCTGTTCCTCTCTGCCTAGCTCATCTCTGCCCCCTCTGGGCAGTTCAGGCATGGACCTGGTCTCGCCAGTCGCCGTCTGCCTCTTCACTGTGTGGCTGCAGAGAGAGACCTCAGAGGTTGTCGGTTGGAACGCCAGCACAGACACAGGACAAGAGGGGACCCTACGGCGATCTGTTTAAGGCGCTGCGGTTTTAACCCAGCCCCTGGTGGCGCTTACCTGCGCTTGGGCAGCGGTAGTCTGACGAAGGTCTTGTATGTCCGGAGGTCTCTGTGGAGCTCCATGAAGTGTTTCTCCTTCCTTTTGACCAGCCAGGAGAACTCACCATGTTTCAGCTCCATCTTAAAGACCGCCGGCATCGCCTGAAGGACGGTCACATGGTTAATGATCAACCAACCACAGATCTAACAGGTAGAGTGTGTCAGGGGAGCAAGGTGCTTGTTGATGTTCACCTTGTTGACGCTCCTCTGGGCAGAGATGTTGAAGCGGTCCTGAGCCGAGGTGAAGCGTTCCACCTCGAGGATCTTAACGGTGATGGGTGAGGACAGGAAGACCTTGGCGGTGGGCTCCTTGAAGCCCACGGTGTTGTAGATGACGGTGAAGGGTAGGTGGTCCGCTGAACAGACACAGATCGGTGAGATGACGGCGGACAGGTGACGGCGGCTGATGAACGTCTCTCTGAAATCACAGACTCACCTAGCGCTGCGGCATCAGATGTGTCGTACTCGCCATCCTCCAGGTCCAGCTCTCGGGTGTCCAGGTTCTCCATGATGCCGGTCATGTCGTTGGCTACCAGCTGCAGGGTGCTGGAGGTGGGATCGCTGTGCTTCAGCATGGCTACTACTCAGTCTGGAGCCTAGGGCTCACCTGGAGGCACAGGTACGGAGGTAGACGATGGTCAGACTTGAACAAGCACACCCATAGGGTGACCCAAAATGATCAAATATGCTCCTCCTACCACCGTTCCCCAAGAAACTTCTCAGTACCATTGCAAAAAAAAAGGTAGCTGGAGTCGATAACGTTAGCATGTCTAGCTATTTAGCATGTCTAAAACTAGGTGTCTGGAACCCAACGATGAAGCCAGTAGTTAACTCTTGTAGTTAGCAAGTCTCCAGCAGCAACATTCACACGTCTGCCGCAGTGGCTAATATTAGCAAGTCTGCAGCAACAACAGTTATTGTTAGCATGTCTGTAGCAGCTAACGTTAGCATGTCAACAGCCACTAACGTTTGCAGTTATGCAACAGCAGTAGCAAATGTTAGCCCGTCTTGTTCATGGAGGGTTGAAACTGAAGTAGAGGAGGACGATATCATGTTTAATTAGAATGAGGATAAGCTGTTGTTGATGATATTAACTTAGCTTAGCATTTTCCCTAGACTCCAGACACAGCTAGCAATTGTCTGAACTTGTTTAGCCTCATGCTAAACAGGCTTATTAAAAGAAAGAAAGAAATCCTTTATTGATCATACACAGAACAAAATAGTGAAATTATTTCTCTGCATTAGACCCGTCCCTGAGGGAGCAGTGGGCGGAGCCTCTGAAGTGCCCAGGGAACTAAGCTAAGGTTTCAGGGTCTTGCTCAAGGACCCTATGACAGGGAGACCCCGGTGGGACTCGAACCGTCTACCTTCCGCTCTTCTGATTGGGAGACGGCCACTCCACCCAGGGAACTGCAGCCATGGCAGCATAGTAATTAGCATAATAGCACAAATATTATGTTGCTAAAGATGTTCAGAGAGAATTACTGGAATAAACATGTTGCTCCTTAGCAAGCTAAGTCAGCGCATGAGATTTTCAGTGCCTGGAACCTGAGGATGAAACCAGTTTTAAACGGTTTACTCTCCTCATGACAACAACAACAACAACACGAGTGACAGGTGATGGTTCTGATTCTTCCTCTGTTCTGGATCAGACCTACGAGACGCCACGATGGCGTGCTGATGTCAGAGTCTGATGACCCAGGTGACCCGAACAGACAGGAAGAATATTTCTACAGATCCTGTTTAATCAGCACAGTAGGTCAATGAGCCGCCGCCACCACACACAACCTACTCAAGACAGGAAGTAGCCTCAGGCTGTCGCCGTTAGCCATGTTTGGTTCTCTACTACTTTCATGTCTGCGGAGAAAAGATTCTGGATGTTCTGTGTTCTCTTGCTCCCGAGTCATCACCATGGCAACCAGTGTCTAACGGAGGTTCTGATCCAAACACGACGAACGTCCACACGGCCATGCGCCGCCCGCCTCCTCCCCAGCAGACACACAGGGAAGGACGCTGGCAGCTTTCAGAACACCCCATCCCCACCGGACCTCGCCGCATCCCGGGAACTAGGGCCATTGGGTTGTTGGTCACCTCTCCTCCCGGCGGGCGATCACTCCAGAACCGCGCGGCAGTCAGTGGCCCGTCAAATTGATTTGAGTGGCGAACTGCACCGACTTAACCAGTTCAACTTTCAAGAACTTCAGGGTCTGGTCTGGCTGACTGTTTCTGACAGAGAGGTGTAGAACCAGACCGTCCAACCGGGTCGCCTTAGAATAAATTCTGTCCGTGAAGGAGAGGGAGAGGTGGCAGTGGTCCGGGTCTGCGATCGTGTGACGGGCTACATGTGAACCCTTGACCGGCCCACAAGAATAGCAGCAAACCATAAGTTCCGTTTTCTGACATTTAAACTTCGACCTTCAGTTTTACGTTTCTACATAAACGATCTCGAGGAACCGCGTCGCCGCGGCCTGAAGGTCGCCACAGCTTCTCGCCGAGCGACGGAACTACAGATCCGTGAAATAAGTCACCATCTGTAACTTCACCGCCGGACGCCACCGAAGTTTACAAGCTGCACATTAACCGTTGTCACGGAAACAGAACCAGCTGAGTGGACCCAGAGCTTATGAATGTTGTAGCGTCTGACATCGACGGATCTTCTCTCTGGGAGACTCCGCCCCCTCAGAGTCTTAGTACATTTCCTCAGGTCATACAATGTAAACACAACAATATAAACAGACAAACAAACAATCCAACAAACCCTGCTGTGGAGGGTTTTAAATGTCTGGATGAGATCAAAGTTCTCAGCACACAGGTTCTGGTCCTGACCTCCAGATCTGGATCCTCTGATCCACTGGACCTGCTGTTAGTGACTGGTTCTGACAGAGAATGCTCTTACCGTCAGCTGGCTGTCGGACTCACTCCGCTGAGACTGAACCAGACGTGGAGATCTGAGCCTTCGGATCCTGTGTGTGAGGCGTGTGGGGGCGTGGCCTGTGGAACAATAGCTGCTGGTTGGACGGTGACAGCAGGAATTCAAACAGGAATTAAGACGACAAAGAAGAAACCTGGAAAACCCGTCATCAGATTCAGATCACGCAGCTGGAGATAAGCCCCGCCCCTCTTTACTGCCAACACCTGAACATGGAGACATGCTTTAAAGTCTGAACTGGTCTCCAGACTCAGGACCCTACTGGACCAGATGAACCCTGTAGTATCTGGACTGGTTCTCATTATGTCCCACTTTAGGATATAGGTCATTTTATATAGGGGGGTTGTCTCCACAGCGGATCATCTGTCTCCGTCTCCACATGTCCTCTTCATCGTCCTCTGTCACACCAACCAACTACATGTCCTCTCTCACCACCTCCAGAAACCTCCTCTTTGCTCCTCCCCTCAATCTGTCCTCTCTGACTTTGTCTCCAGGACGTCTCACCTGGACTGTCCCTCTGATGTCTCCTTTCTAATCCTGTCCTTCCTCCTCACTCCCAGAGAACATCTGAACATCTTCAGCTCCGCCTCCTGTCTTCTGGTCAGAACCAGAACCACCGTCTCTGAACCATCCAGCAGAACTGCTCTCACCTCCATCTTGGAAACCTTTCCCTTCACTCCTGCTGCTGCTCTTCTGTCACAGATAACTCCTCACAATCTTCTCCACCCACTCCACCCTGCCTGCACTCGCTTCTTCACCTATTTCCCTTCACTGTTTTACCATTGAGCACTCATATTAATTGGGTAAAGTCTAAGACCGACCCCCCCACCGGCGCTACATAACTCGCCAACCAGATGGCAGGATGATCACACACACACACACACACACACACACACACACACTGACAGACAGACACACATACAAACACACACACACACTGACAGACACACACACACACATATACACACACACACACACACACACACACACACACTGACAGACAGACACACATTCACACTCACAAACACACACCAATGTACACGCCCACTGCCTTAGATCACATACCCACTTCCTGTTGATGACCACATGTATTTTTTAGGACATCATGATGATGATGACAATGAAAAATCGTAAGTTTCAACAAAGATCCACCGCCTCAATATCACGGTGTCCTCTAAGACGTCCCCGTCACAGATAAGACGTGTCACGGTGTCCTCTAAGACGTCCCCGTCACAGATAAGACGTGTCACGGTGTCCTCTAAGACGTCCCCGTCACAGATAAGACGTGTCACGGTGTCCTCTCAGAGCCCTACCCCATGTGACGTTGTGATGTTGACGATGACTGTCCCTGAACAGAAGATGATCCTCCTGAGACCAGTCAGACCGGTGACTCAGCTCAAACATGTCAGGCATTCTGTGGGAACGCCCGACATCCCAATGCTGAATTCCAGCGGAATGCCATCGTTAACCTTAGGACACAAAATGGCAACCGGTCGTCATGTGACCCGTCATGCTGGGTCGCATGAAGAAACGTGGGCGTGTCTAGTAATGCAGGAAACAAGTACAACGGCATCCTCCATCTTGGCAAACATCAGATAAGAGTTTCATGAATTTAGTCCCAAAGAAAGACGGGTACAAAAACAAATAAACAAACAAACGTCATCGTAGAGTGTAGCTCTCTGATGACGTTTGTTTGTTTATTTGTTTTTGTACGCGTCTTTCTTTGGGACTAAATTCACTTCCTGCTGAACTGACACATAATAATAATAATAATAATAATAATTAAATGAAAAATTGATGTCTTCTGTTTCTTGTTGGTTTCTGGTGGTACTTATTGGGTTCTGGTTGTTCTCGATGGGTTTCGGTTCTTGTTGATGGTCCCGGGTTCTTGACGATGTTTTCTGGCTCCTTGCTAATGGTTTTGGATCTTGTTGATGGTTTCTGACGGTTCTTGATGGGTTCTGGTTCTTGTTGATGGTCCCGGGTTCTTGACAATGTTTTCTGGTTTCTTGTTAATGTTGATGGTTTCTGATGGTTCTTGATGGGTTCTGGTTCTTGTTGATGGTCCCGGGTTATTTTCTGGTTTCTTGTTAATGGTTTTGGGTTTTGTTGATGGTTTCTGTTTTTATATTGAAGCTTTTCTGGTGGTTCTTCAGGCCCAGTATTTGTCGGTCCATCTCTATCAGAACGCCCACTAAGCCAACATGGCCTCGCCGTGGACAAACACCAATGATCCGACCTGCAATCGGCAGCAGAGCCCCGCCCACCAGCACGCCGTCCCCTCTGACACAGGAACACTTCCATCCTCGCTTCTCTTCTTCTCTCTTTACTCATACTTCCTTTCTAGACTTCCTGTCCAGCATGCAGCAACAGGAAGTGTTTCATCAACCTGCTGAGCCCTGGAGTCGCAGGTCTGTCAGAACCAACGGCGCTCTACAGCCTGATTAAAGGGATGGTTCACCTTATTATGAACCGGACCTGATGGCCTGTTGCTGAGTGAGGATCACCTCTGGAGCCTCACAGTGAAACAGCAGAAGAAGCTCATTGAGGTCCAGCTGGTCTGAGAGACCCCTTTACCAGTACAGGTAGAAGAGATTAACTCGGACTTCAGACCCCTACGAACTGAAAGGCTGATCCATAACGTTACCCGGATGAGCTGAACGAGGTTCTAGTTGATCTGGTGTCATGGTGAACCTTCAGCCCCCTCATACCAGGAACATACTAGAATTTATAGAGGAGGTTTCATCTTGAAGACCACAGGGACCAGTCAGACCCCCGAGAGTCCACCCTCTGACACTAGGACATCACACCAGAACCAGAACATCACACCAGAAACACCTCAGACACACATCTCCTCATAAAAGGTCTCGACAATCAGGAACAGAAACCTGCAAAAATCTTCCAGTTGGACCGGTTCCACAGGTGTTGGACTGAAGTGGAGTTGGACCGGTTCCAGTGGTGTTGGACCAGTTGATAGGGTCTTGGCATGTCTGACATCAGCTGACGTCACTGCGTCAATAATTACGCATGAACTTTACTTACAAATGTATCCTCATTGCGGAGCAGCTGAGCAGACTTCACCAGAGACACAAGCTCTCACTCGCGCGTGCACATCTCCATCACACAATCACGCACACCCTCACGCACGCGCGTGCACAGCGCTGCGATGAAGACCTTCACGCTTCAGCAGGTCTTACCTGCTGCTGGATACGGACGCGTCCACCACCGCTGAATGACTGAGAGGAACTGATCAGATCCTCCTGATCAATATCCCATAATAACATCTGACTGCTTTTCCTGTGGGGAGACCTTCAAAATAAAGCTTCTTCTCAGTCTCCGAGGAATTTATTAAATAATAGCATGAAGACAACAGTAATCTCATAAAATATTGGAATTCATACAAAAATCAATAAATGTAGTGAGAGCTGAAGATGTTCAGATGTTCTCTGGGAGTGAGGAGGAAGGACAGGATTAGAAAGGAGACATCAGAGGGACAGTCCAGGTGAGACGTCCTGGAGACAAAGTCAGAGAGGACAGACTGAGATGGTTCTGACCCGTGAAGAGGAGGGATAGTGGATCTACTGGTAGAAGGATGCTGGAGATGGAACTGCAGGCAGGAGAAGAAGGGGAGGAGCCAAGAGGAGGTTTGTGGATGTGGTGAGAGAGGACATGTAGTTGGTTGGTGTGACAGAGGATGATAAAGAGGACAGGGGGAGACAGAGACAGATGATCTGCTGTGGAGACCCTGAAGTGACCAGAACAGAGAATAAGAAAAAATAAATGTAAACAGGGATCCATCAAGCTGACAAGAATACATTTACAGGAATAAACAAATTAACCACTTTGTATATTATTAGTACAACAGACAGACAGATAATAATAATAATACTAATAAACAAACACATTTTATTTATAACGTGCTTTTCATTCGTTACAAATCTGAAGGTGCTACAGATTAAAAGCAAACACAATCAGGTGTCTCCGTGTCAAACAGACGGGGAGACACCGGAGTCCTGCTGATGAAATGGTCCAATCAGAAGTTGTGTGGGCGGAGACACCATGACAACATTTACCTGATACACGTAAGAATAATCAACCATCACGGCAACCCCGTCACCTCAACCCTGGTATCACGACAACCCCGTCACCTCAACCCTGGTATCACGACAACCCCGTCACCTCAACCCTGGTATCACGACAACCCCGTCACCTCAACCCTGGTATCACGGCAACCCCGTCACCTCAACCCTGGTATCACGGCAACCCCGTCACCTCAACCCTGGTATCACGACAACCCCGTCACTATCATCGGTTTGTCTACAGGAATGAGACGTTTCACTAGGCACTGAGCTCTTCTGCTGATATTGTATATTTTATTTTGAAAGGAAGAGCGTGTGACTTCCGGTGACAAACACACCGTTCAAATCATGCCTAAAGCTTCTCCACCGTAACCAGATGTGTTTAATGAGGTTTAACCTGTTCCACAACACCTATGTGACGTCACAGGACACCTCCTTTGGGAGGAGTTACAGGAGCATTACAAAGATCTTTTCAACTGAACACACACACACATTAACACACACATTAATACACACATTAATACACACACACACATTAATACACACATTAATACACACACACACATTAATATACACACACACATTAATACACACACACACATTAACACACACACACATTAATACACACACATTAATACACACACACACATTAATATACACACACACATTAATACACACACACACATTAACACACACACACATTAATACACACACACACATTAATACACACACATTAATATACACACACACATTAATACACACATTAATACACACACACATTAATACACACACATTAATACACACACACACACATTAATATACACACACACATTAATACACACACACACATTAACACACACACACATTAATACACACATTAATACACACACACACATTAATACACACACACATTAATATACACACACATTAATACACACACATTAATACACACACACACATTAATACACACACACACATTAATACACACACACACATTAATACACACACACACATTAATATAACCACACATTAATACACAACCACACATTAATACACACACACACATTGGGACAAAAGCAGACAGTTTAAGTGTACTGTTATTGATTATAAGATCTCTCTCTTACTCACCAGTGTATCCATGGTAACGCCCCCCCCTACCTAAAAGAACTACTCACCCCACTGACCTCAACACGATCCCTCCGTTCTACCCACTCATACCGCCTCCTCCTTCCC
>VRLP01006912.1:15000-25046 GCA_009660295.1 Lophius piscatorius | reverse complement strand
GACATACAGTGTTTCTGTCACGCCTCATCTTCATCTCTGATCTGATGGACATACAGTGTTTCTGTCACGCCTCATCTTCATCTCTGATCTGATGGACATACAGACCTTTAATCTCAATGTCCTGCTTTAATACTTTTTATTTGTCTGTAAATAATGATGATAATCTTTACTTTTATTTATCACATCTTTCTTACATACAACACAACCTCCCTGCATCTGACCCCTCCCTGAGGGAGCAGTGGGCGGAGCCTGTGACGCGCCCGGGGAGCCGAGGTCTCAGGTCCTATTCGAGGACCCACGGCGGGTCGCGTCAGGGGTTGGGTTCCAAGCCCGGTCTCCCGCTAGTGAATTGGGCACGAATGTTATTATAGAAGTAAATGTTCCTGCGTTCTCACCTGTCAATCAAGGCCTCACCTGTCCAGAGACACCTGACAGCTGGGGAGCCTGAACCTAAAACAGTTCCTATATGACACGGGTCCCTCCAGAACCGTCGGTACTGATGAGCAGCTCTGACGGTGTCATGCATATATATACTTTGGATTTTGTGGTGGGTTGTCCCTTCAATCCCCTCCTGATGTCTTACCTGAGGGACAGCAGCGGACGGCTGTGGTCCAGTTCTGATTCGTCCACATGGATTCCCAGAGACGAGTCGGGTCGGTAGAAGTTGAGGATCCCCGCTTCTGCGTTGAACCCTGGGAACCCGCAGGCGGCGCTTAGATGTCGGGAGAGCTGGTGGAGGTCGGCGGGGAACGGCGTGTGACGGTCCGCAGAGTATCTCTGAGGGGAACCACACAGGAAACATCTCCAGCAAGGTTCTGTTTCCAATTTACGGGTCGCTCAACAATACGTACAGTACGGTACAACACGGTACGCCCAGTACCCTCCAGCACGACCCGGTGGGTCACCTACCTTGGTGTCCCAGTTGTAATGATAACCCAGAGTGACCCAGCGCAGCCGCTCCAGCAGAGTCTTCGGTTCTCTTCTTCCAGAGAGAGGAGACCTGTGAAGATGAGAAACCAGAACCAGTGACACAACCATAACAGAACCAGGGACAGAACCATAACAGAACCAGGGACAGAACCAGTAACAGAACCAGGGACAGAACCAGAGACAGAACCAGGGACAGAACCAGTAACAGAACCAGTGACAAAATCAGTAACAGAACCAGTGACAGAACCAGGGACAGAACCAGTAACAGAACCAGGGACAGAACCAGTAACAGAACCAGGGACAGTAAAATCCTTCCTTCGCCTCAATGCCGTTAAAACAATCAGATATAAAAATATGTGGTTGAAATTGGAAAAGAACTTGTTTGAGTTTTTCCGGTTCTGTTTACTTCCTGCTACTAAAACTGTTTCATTATTACTTTTTATTTTTGTTTCAATGAATCAAATCTCTCGATAATGTTTTTCTCCATCTTTCATATAAAATCCAGTTTCCTCACTGAAGTTCTTGTAACTCCACTGAAGAATTCTTTTCTGACTCTCCGGGTCCAGGAGGAACGTTACGACCCGTGTGACAAGATGTCATGGGGAGATTCTCCACGACTGGACCTTCCTCTGACTCCCTCAAAGGATCCGGTTCTGGGCTCTTGGTGTTGGGACCGGATGTTTGTCCCAGCAGTGAAGGTGCGGCCGTCACACAGACCTGAGGCTGACGGCGGTTCCTGGCATGAAGTGGATTCATGAACTATGGAGTTAATGGATCAGAACCTGTGTTGGTGGAGCTGATCTCCAATCAGACCCCGAGCAGTGGCGTCGGTACGAGCCCCACCAGAACCATCAGAGGAAGAAGAACATCTAGTCACCTGAGGCCGTGGACACTCTGGCCCCAGATGTCCCGGGTGTCGGAGGGAGACATGTGAAGGTCCAGGTTGCAGACATTGGGCTTCTGAGGGTACGTCTTCAGACACCGTCTGACCCAGACAGCCTGGGAGCCCAGCAGGAACGGGTTTGAGATGAAGATGAACCCTAAAACAGCCGCGACAACATAAGGATGGACAGTTACAGATCCCGTCTGACTGGAGGCAAACAGAACCAGAGGCAAACAGAACAGAACCGGCATGAGGAGCAGAACGTTAGACAGTCTGGGGCCACCTGAGAGGAAGACAGCAGAGTCTCCTCCTGGACAACCGGACTCCTCATCAGATGAACTCATACCTACCTGTACTTAACTAACTACCTACCAACTACTAACTACTAACTACCAACAACTAACTACCGACTACTAACTACCGACTACTAACTTCTAACTACTGACTACCAACAACTAACTACCGACTACTAACTTCTAACTACTGACTACCAACAACTAACTACCGACTACTAACTACCGACTACTAACTTCTAACTACTGACTACCAACAACTAACTACCGACTACTAACTACCGACTACTAACTTCTAATTACTGACTACCAACAACTAACTACCGACTACTAACTTCTAACTACTGACTACCAACAACTAACATCTAACTACTAACTACTAACTACCCCAGCAGGTCGTAGGGTCGGTGACCAGAACCTCGATCCCTCCTTCAGGTTAAATAAAGTTTCTTCATTCAAATGTAGTAAAACTCACCTGGATATCCATGAAGCCCAAAGGCCCTCCACCTCCTGACAGGCTGCAGGCCGACCCCCGCCGCCTCCACCTCACTCAGAGCATCTGGGTCCAGTTTAACCGGAACCATCTATCTCACACACAAACACACATACACATACAGACGCACAGACACACACACACACACACACACACACACACATACACAGACACACACATACAGACGCACAGACAGGCACACACAAACATACACAGACACACACACATATACACACATACATACACAGACACACACATACATACACAGACACATACATACATACACAGACACACGCACACACACACACACACACACACATACACAGACACACACATACAGACGCACAGACAGGCACACACAAACATATACAGACGCACAGACAGGCACACACAAACATACACAGACACACACACATATACACACATACATACACAGACACACGCACACACACACACACACACACTCTCACACATACAAACACACACACTCTCACACACAAACACACACATTAGCTCAGTTTGCTAGAAGCTTAAAAGATGAACACATTAACAGATGTAACATAAGACTGCGCTTAAGATTTTGAATCTTATTAACTTTATTTAAACATCACTTTTTAAAAAAGTGCTTGACAGAACAAGATCAAACAGAACTTTAAAAACGAAACCACACAGCATTAATAAAAACATGAAACCTGATAAAACAGAGTATTATAAAATCATAAAAGTTATACCAGAGGGATAAACACTATAAAATAAACTTTCCTATAGAAGTATGTTGCTAAGATAGACTTAGATATAGTTATCTATGAGTAGTTGTAATTCGAGTCTCACACATTTACAGCTGAATTCTGACTAATCTTCATTACGACTTAAGATCTTATCTACATATTTTGTTTTTGATACGAAGTTTTGACTGGTGAGAATGACGTCATAGATATCCGTGCTTATTTACACTCAAACTTAGCGAATGAATGTTAAAAGATGTTTCTCCAGAGATGTTCCCCTCACCTTCTCACTGTGCACTTCTTTAGAGAAGTCCAGAACCTCACTGAGGTCTGGAGGAGGATTTCTTCTCTTGTAGAACTTAAATATTTTTCTAAACGCATCTTCACCACCTTCCACCACGGACGCTGCCATTCTGGCCATGACGTCACGTGACCTCTCAACTACATCCGGAGCTTTTCAGAAATTAAGGAAACTTTTATATAATATACATGAATTAAATACAACAACGATATTCACCAAAAAATCATTCCGATGCACTATTCTATGATTAATGTATTTTTTTTTCATTAAAAAAAAAATCTATGCTTTCCTGAACAATTGATCAACGACATTAAAAACACCAAGGTGACTCAATCATGACGATGCAAACATCAATTTGAAGAGAAGATGACAAGAAAAATAAATACGTAAATACTTATCGTATTAATACTTTCGTCGCTTGATTGACGTCATGGGTCAGATTTCTTTTGTCCAAGTCACTGTATGAATAATGAATAGTAATATAATTAAATGCAATATTTACTGAAATTAGTCATACATTTAATTTTTAAGATATTTTTCTATGAATTACGTTTATATGCAACAACTTCCGTCGCTTGACTGACGTCACAGGTCAGAGTTCAACGGCAAGGACGAAACATGGCAGCGCCGTCAAAAAAAGTGTTCGAGGTCTTTGTGTCTAAAATTCCATGGACTGTCGCCGGCAGTAAGTTTATTTAAATATTCAAATTATATTTCACACAGATTAGATGACAATAAGACGTGCGGGCGTATCTAAGTCTGTCTCCATGTGAACTGGTCACGTGATGATAAAATAACCAGACTGGCGCTTCATTCATTAATATTATCTAATTAAAACGCCAAGAAAACATAGAAACGTATGACATGAAAAACGATTATGAAACGATTCCTTGAAAACAATATTGGGATATTAAAGGTGAGATTTCTCTCAGGACCTCTTTTGCTCCATAACCTATCCAACATTTAGTCAGATTATATTATAATACATTTACTCAAATACTAATATAACACATCTACTGAGTATAAAAAGGTAATTACTTATCCGTATCCTTCATCAAGTCATGGTAATCGTTGAAGGTGGATCTGAAGCAACCAGAAATCCAGTTCCTTTGGATTCAACCTTCAAGGATTAAAAAGCACATCTGTCAGAATAGAAGTGTAATATAACATAACATGTTATATTCTGTTAGTTACAGAGCTCCTGTAAGTACCTCATGTTTGTAAGTTCAGAACCCTAGGTATGGTATTTGACTCTCATCGTTGCTGTCTGTTTTTCAGAGGAGATGAGGGAGTACTTTGGACAGTTTGGCCAAGTGAAGAAGTGTCTCCTACCATTTGTAAGTTTTTGCTGTATTAGAGTGACGATATGTTCTCCATCTCATAGACACACCGCCTCTTAACAATGTTTGGTAGCAAAGTTAGGCAACCTCCATTGTATAGTCCCTAAACTAAAACCAAACATCTCAGTCCAACAGGAGTTGGATGTCTTTCTTCGGTCTGATTCTGATCAAAGTTTAATGACTGGCCTCTAGGACCTTATAGAACCTTTAGCTGCTCCAACATGCGGCTAACACGACGCCATCAGGATGCATGCTCCAGCTTCTGCCAGCATTCATCTTGACTCTTAGCCCTTCATCCCTCATGGATGAAGACCTCCAGTTCTAGAATATCACGAGCTCTACCTACTGAAACCCCTTCAAATCCCTTCCTGACATTTTCTCTGGGATTCTGCCCATGAAACTCGAGTATGTTCCAGGTGAGAACCTTGGAACATACTTGGTGGACTATGAGATCCTTTTGGGATGTCTGATGACACTCATGGTGAGCTGTTTTCTTCTTGGATTTCCAGATCCTTGGTGGAATCTATCCTGAATTTCCGATTACGAACTTCTGTTCCAGTAAACACCACATCTATCTAAAGCTGTGAACCGTCACGGTCCTGCAGGAGCTGCTGGTGTCTGATTGTCTTCTGTCTGTCACCACAGGACAGAGAGACGGGTTTCCACAGAGGCTTCTGCTGGATCGGGTTCCAGGCGGAGGAGGGCCTCAACAATGCTCTTCAGAAAGAGCCACATGTGCTGGAAGGAGCCAAGGTAAATGTGAAACCACCTTCATCACCTCACAAGCCCTGGTGGTCCTCAGGGGCCTCAGACGGCTGTCGTTTGTCTGCATGTCCGTTTTCTGCAGCTCAGGACGAAGAACCTGATCCGGTTTATGGAACAGGCCATGAAAACACATCTAAAGCCCCTTTTTTATCTCTTCTACATTCCTGTCTGTTTGTGTGTTTTCAGCCTTTTGGAGGCATCTAAGTATTCCTTTATAATGTATAAATTTATAAGTACATATGTTTAATAATAATAATAATACATTTATTGAGGTCAGTGGGGTGGAGGAGGAGGTGGTGTTGAGGTCACAGGGGTTGGAGGTGGTGTTGAGGTCAGTGAGGATGGAGGAGGAGGTTGGGTTGTTGTCAGTGGGGTTGGAGGTGGTGTTGAGGTCAGTGGGGTGGAGGAGGAGGTGGTGTTGAGGTCAGTGGGATGGAGGAGGAGGTGGTGTTGAGGTCAGTGAGGTTGGAGGTGGTGTTGAGATCAGTGGGATGGAGGAGGAGGTGGTGTTGAGGTCAGAGGGGTGGAGGAGGAGGAGGTGGTGTTGAGGTCAGTGGGGATGAAGAGGAGGTGGTGTTGAGGTCAGTGGGGTGTAGGAGGAGGTGTTGTTGAGGTCAGAAGGGTGAAGGAGGAGGTGTCGTTGAGGTCAGTGAGGTTGGAGGAGGAGGAGGTGTTGATGAGGTCAGTGGGGTGGAGGAGGAGGTGTCGTTGAGGTCAGAGGGGTGGAAGAGGAGGTGTTGTTGTGGTCAGTGAGGTTGGAGGAGGAGGTGGTGTTGAGGTCGTTGGAGTTGGTGTTGAGGTCAGTGGAGTGGAGGAGGTGGTGTTGAGGTCAGTAGGGTGGAGGAGGAGGAGGTGGTGTTGAGGTCACAGGGGTTGGAGGTGGTGTTGAGGTCAGTGAGGTTGGAGGAGGAGGAGGAGGAGGTTGGGTTGTTGTCAGTGGGGTTGGAGGTGGTGTTGAGGTCAGTGGTGTGGAGGAGGAGGTGGTGTTGAGGTCAGTGGGGTTTGAGGTGGTGTTGAGGTCAGTGGAGTGGAGGAGGAGGAGGTGGTGTTGAGGTCAGTCGGGAGGAGGAGGAGGTGTCGTTGAGGTCAGTGAGGTTGGAGGTGGTGTTGAGGTCAGAGGGGTTGGAGGTGGTGTTGAGGTCAGAGGGGTGGAGGAGGAGGTGTCGTTGAGGTCAGTGGGGTGAGTAGTTCTTTCAGGTAGGGGGGTGCGTTACCATGGATACACTGGTGAGTGAGGAGAGAGATCTTATCATTAAAAACATAAAAGCATCCTCAAAGGGAATGGAGCTGCCGTCCTGACAGCAGTGATATTTTGTGTCTTCCCTGTTCTGACCGGTCCAATCTCTGTCTTCAGCTGCAGGTTCAGAGGAACAGACGTCCGTTTGCAGGTCAGAGGTCAAACAGAAACTCTGAATATGACTGAAGTTCTGTCTGTGCTGAGGACGGGACGGATCGGTGCCGCTGCTTCTCTCAGCTGCAGATGTTAGGAGAAGATCCGTCCACAGAGGGAGGTGGACATATTTTCATTCCAAACTCTCTGTGAGACACAGGAGAGTTTGGGTCGGACTGTCTTTGTCAATGTTTTATCGGAGTCTCCGGCTGTAATGTCTTTATTTATACTCACTGCAGGCGTTTTCCTCGCCTCACGCCATCAGAGCAAACTCAGCAGGAAACCTATCACTGATCTCACTGTGTGACAATAAAACCCACACACTCACTTCTGTTGTGGACCTCTTCACTCACACCTTTCCACATTTACCTCTCCTCCAGGGCGGCGCCGCGTGTTTCTGCTCCGTGTGTCTGAAACAGGAAATCATAATGTGTTCCAACAAAAGGAGGTAGATGGTTCTGTGAGGAGTCGTTTACTCTTCACCTATTTGGATTCAACCATAATACTGGATCTACGACTGAGATGAAGTCCAATGATGCTTAGAAACAAACCCGATCCGATCGGAGTGGATCTTCAGTCGCCCCTGAATTAACTGGATCTGTGAAATTGTAATTCTGAATTTTTCCATTCGGTTGTAAACACGGCGACATCTGATGAAGTTAAAACTGAATGACATCATTAACGGGTAATAAAAGCTCTCTGAACACCGACAAGGGAGGAATAAGTCTGACCAGACTTTGATGTTTGCCTCCTGTGGGAGGACCTGCAGGAAAAACCCACAGAGACTAGGAGAACATGGAGATGGAGCCTGTGCCAGAGATGGGTTTGAACCTGAGACCTGCTGCTGTAAGGCAACTGTTCTACCTGCTGCACCTCACAAAGTTAAATACCTTTTGATCTTTAAGCTCCATTTTTTTAGTCTGTATTGAATGTAGGGCAGACAATCAGTACATGACTTTTCATTTTCAAAAATAAAAAAATCTATTTAAATCAAGGGAAATAATACAATTTCTATATATATTATATTCAGTCATTATGTAAGTGCAGATTTATATTAAAATTCAAAGAAACGTATGTCTGGTAAATAAATGTAGAATTAACAATAAAGCTTCTTGAATATTAAATCCAACCACAAAGCCATTAAAGTTTGTGAGGGAAAGTTACATTAAAATCATAAGAATTGTCATTAAATCAACGGTTTGTTACTATTTTATAATTAGTACTAAAGTATTTAAACTTAGTCGTTATGGATTGACCTGCCTTGTTGAAGCAAGTTTAAATTCCGGTCTGCGGTGAACTCAGCACTGATGACGTATTGTTATAGGCGGGAATTACATCTACTTCCTGTTGTCTCTTATTGGTGGACAGCGAACCACCGAGCTCAGTGAAACATCGCGGTATCGGCCAGAGGCGTAGTTTTAATCTTTCATGAACGTGGACACTGAACGTGTATATTCTTTGTTTTTATAACTCATTCACGCCTTTTATGTTGAAATTAATATTGATGGAAACATATGTGTTTTAGAATTTGGTTTGAGTCTGGTAACTGAATCAAGTATGTACGTCTACATATCCCACAGCACTACATTACCCACAATCCTTCGCGCCCACGTGTAAAATTGTGGAAGAGGTCAAAACAAGACCGGCAGTTGAAAGACAGCATTTTTGGACACCAAGCCTATCGGTAAGGAAGTCTTGGACAGATTGATTAGTCTAACTTTTGACCGTTCTGTGAGCATTAATGTTTGTATTCTGACTGTGAAGTCGTTATAACCGACGTGAGCGGGCATAGACTTCTGCAGTGATGGTGTTTAGGTAACTGCCGCCATCATGTAAACACTCCCTGACCTCCTGCAGAGTCTCTCACGTCTCATCTCAGACATTCAGGAGTCTCTTCCACTTAACACTGCTTACTTTAAGTTCTCTTTGACAAAACATGCTTAAGCAATTTAACCCAAACTATTCCACTACATTCACTGTAAAACGATTACACAAAACGTATTCTTACCAAACACAGCAGTTAA
Source organism: Lophius piscatorius (assembly GCA_009660295.1). Lineage (NCBI taxonomy): Eukaryota > Metazoa > Chordata > Actinopteri > Lophiiformes > Lophiidae > Lophius > Lophius piscatorius. Next base: position 15,902 of record VRLP01006912.1, on the reverse strand, counting down.
CCCGGAACTAATGCTTCTAGGTCCCAATGTCTAACTTCTTCCTCTTAAATTCTCTAACATTAAATATTTTTAATTAACTGCCCACGGAATTCCACAGTTTACCTCCACATTCTGAAATATACATCTGTCTTAATGCAGGATATGAACACAAACATTTTAAAATCAAATGTCTCCGTTATCTTCTGCACGTTTGCAGGTCTTATTCTTTCCTCACACTTTTTCTAACATTTATAAATCACTAAAACTAAAACGGGGTTTAGTAAATGGTCCTTTGATGTGTTCCCTTCCAGCCACCATGTTTTTAGTCCCGTTGTAACACAGAGGGTTAAATGTATGCAAACGTCGCCCCACCCCTCTAACACTGACCAACAGAATCATAAACCACAGGATGTGATGTCATGGCGCCTTCCTCGTGAGGAAGCTACCTGGCGCCTTCCTCGTGAGGAAGCTACCTGGCGCCTTCCTCGTGAGGAAGCTACCTGGCGCCTTCCTCGTAAGGAAGCTTCCCTCTTACACTATTGGATCACGGCTACAGAAGCTTTAAAATAATGCAAAAGAAATTCATGCAACTATAAATCACTCCGAGCACAAACGTCAGCAGAACCCGAGGTGGACCTAACTGGATTCAGAAACCTCCCGCAATGGTGACCAAGACATTTTGATGAGGTCACGTCGTGAGGTCATATGACGTCACCAAAATGTAATCATCTCTAACATGTGACCAAATCTACCGGTGGGTAAAACGTCATGCAGTCCGGGTCATTAACTCACTGCGTGACGGTTCTGCTCACTGTTTGATGATCACACAGTTTGTCCCGTCTGGTGCTGATGGTTTTTAAATCCTGCTGGACGTTCTGGACTGATTCCGTCTCAAGTAAAAACCCAGGTCTCCATCAGAGGAA
>VRLP01006912.1:0-10000 GCA_009660295.1 Lophius piscatorius | reverse complement strand
AAGGTGGCGATGTCGCGGCAGAAGGAATGATTTCAGTAAAGTCTGTGAGACCAGCATCATCATAGAACAAGAGATGAAGACCTCCAGTCCAAGTTCTGCATAAACAGAATGAGCTTCTGCAGAGACCCTGCTGGACTCCATTTCCCATCAGACACCTGCTGTCTTCTGTGTGCAGGACAATCAGCACATTCTTCTTCAGGCTTTCTTCTCCATCTCCTGCAGGTTCACCTACGCTCAGCAGAACGTCTGCGGGACCTGTGCTGCGCCAACAGAGGGACCTTCATCAAGGTGGGCCAGCACCTGGGAGCTCTGGACTACCTGCTGCCCGAGGAGTACACCTCAACGCTGAAGGTTCTGCACAGCAAGGCTCCTCAGAGCAGCATGGAGGAGATCCGGCAGGTCATCAGAGAGGACCTCGGTAAGGAGGTGAGTTTCTGTTTCCTTCAGGTGACACAAAAAGATGAGCCTGGATTAGTAAATAAAGAAGTCCTGCTTTGACGACCCATTCATGCGTGATCTTTTATCCAGAGGTCCCACATTCATGGGTCAGAACTTCCTCCGGGCTGACACACATCCACCCTGAAGAAGAGTTTGTTGTGAGAGGATTAGATTTGTGTCATAAATGTGTTTTTGTATGTTGGTACCATGGAAAATGACTCTGAGTTTAGAGCAGCATAATGTAAGTCCAGAAGTCTCAACACCACTCACAGAAACCTGAGACCTGAGGAAGAACTGGAGGGATGACCTCGGTGTGAGGAAGAACTGGAGTGTTGACCTCAGTGTGAGGAAGAACTGAAGGATGACCTTGGTGTGAGGAAGAACTGGAGGGATGACCTCGGTGTGAGGAAGAACTGGAGTGATGACCTCAGTGTGAGGAAGAACTGGAGTGATGACCTCGGTGTGAGGAAGAACTCTCTGGGATCAAATCCCATCCACACTGGTAAACCCCCCTCTGACGGTCGTTTTTGGATCCCAGGTTTTGAAACGTGCCGACTGTGTCATGTGAGGTTCTTTCTTCACCACGGTGACGGTTCTAACCAGCAGGCAGCAGCGCTGGACCGGCCTTCACCAGAACCTTTTTTGATGATCCTGTTCCTGGGTCACTTCTCAGGGTCAGAGTTCGTCACTGATGGAGAGCTTAAGTGACTCTGTCTGATGTTTCCTCCTTCAACACGTGAGCCTGTCAGAATCCATTCCATTGTTCTGATGAGGAGGAGAAAGTCCTCCTCAGCGCCTCTCCTCGGCGCCTCTCCTCGGCGCCTCTCCTCAGCGCCTCTCCTCGGCCTTCTCTCCCCTCTCTGATTGGTGCTTTTTAAATGAAGGTGTGATTGATTCACACTTCCTGCTGTCGTTGTGGCTCATCATTATCCCTGAAAAGCTGCCAATGCAGCTCGTCTGCCTCTGAAGGCGGCGCCGGCGCCGTGAATCAGTCTTCCTGTTGTTTGGAGTGGAAGAAGAAGAAGTGACTGATGAGCAGAACCGGGCTTCAGCTCAGCATCACTTCCTTTACTTTCAGCTTGTGAACGTTTCCTCCTACGTGTTTGAGTTCAGAGCTGAGCTTTTTACAAACATCGGTGGAGACGTACGGGTTTACCCGCACCTCCACCCTCAGCGCCGGCTGTCAGCCCCACCACTGTTAACACTGTTGAAAGGATGAGGATGGAATGACCGGAGGGGGTTGTGGTGGAGATGAAATGACCTGATATGGTTATGACGAAGATGGAATGGCCTGAAGGGGTTATGATGAAAATGAAATGACCTGAGGGGGTTGTGATGATGGTGGAATGACCGGAGGGGGTTATGATGAAAATGAAATGACCTGAGGGGGTTGTGATGATGGTGGAATGACCGGAGGGGGTTATGATGATGATGGAATGACCTGAGGGTGGTGATTATGAGGATTGACTGACCGGATGGGGTTATGAAGCAGGTGGAATGACCGGATGGGTTATGATGAGGGTGAAATCACCTGAGGGGGTTGTGATGATGATTGAATGACCTGAGAAAGGTTATGGTGAAGATGGAATGACCGGAGGTTGGTGATGATGAGGATTGAATGACTCGAGGGGTTTATGATGGAGATGGAATGACCTAAGGTTGGTGATGATGAGGATTGAATGACCTGAGGGGTTTATGATGAAGATGAAATGACCGGAGGGTGGTGATGATGAGGTTTGAATGACCTGGGGGGTTATGATGAGGAAGGAATGACCGGAGGGAGTTATGATGAGGATGAATGACTCGAGGGGTTTATGATGAAGATGGAATGACCTGAGGTTGATGATGATGATGGTTGAATGACCTGATGGGTTTATGATGAAGATGGAATGACCGGATGGTGGTGGTGATGAGGTTTGAATGATCCTGGGGGGGTTATGATGAGGATGAATGACTCGAGGGGTTTATGATGAAGATGGAATGACCTGAGGTTGGTGATGATGATGATTGAATGACCTGAGGGGTTTATGATGAAGATGGAATGACCGGAAGGTGGTGATGATGAGGTTTGAATGACCCTGGGGGGGGTATGATGAGGAAGGAATGACCGGAGGGAGTTATGATGAGGATGAATGACTCGAGGGGTTTATGATGAAGATGGAATGACCTGAGAAGGTTATGATGAAGATGGAATGATCATGATTTCACTTCCTAAAACATCTGATTCAGATGTTCTCAATAATAAAAAACAACAACCTTTAATTGATAAATAGATAAATAAAATGATTCTAAAGCTCCAAACGTTTTAGAGTCATATCCAGAAACTGAGTATATTTATTTTTATTGTTAGTTGGTTATTTTTCCTGTGCGGATGAAACTAAAGGTTCTGACCCGGCGCCGGCAAAGACCGGCCGCGAGGCTTCATGCCATTTAATCTGTACCGTAACTCATTTCAGAGAGCGCCTGTCGCTGCTGCTATGCCTTCTGGGAACCGGGCCCTCTGGCATACATTTGCATGTTTATGAACATGGGCAGTGAGACCTCCAATGGTTCTGGCTCTGCTGATTCAACCAGAACCACAAACATGACACACAGATCGGACTTTTTCTCCCCATTCCCCTGATTTCCCACAGCAGGACGCTGTGTTCATTAGGCAGCATGTTATCAGCTCTTCTTCAGGTTTGTATGTGGTGGGGGGGGGGGGTCTCGGGGCTGTGTGGGGGCATCTCCCTCTAATAGCTGCAGGTCCGGGGGGAAGCCTGTTTAACCTTCAAACCCACTCACTCATTTCTGAGTGTGTCCACAGAGATGAGTGGGAGCTAATGAGGGGCCCCACCAGCACACCGCCGTGATGAGAGGGTGGAGGAGGGCCGGGTGGATGAGCAGGCATCAGAACCGTGTCTGTGAATCCAGATGACTGAACAGGGTATGAACCAGTGTCTCTCTGCCTACCTGTCTGTCTGTCTGCCCGTCTGTCTATAGGGGTGAACATGAGGCATGACATGTTTCATTTTAAATCCCAGCTGAATTAGTACAGGACTTGGATTGGTGGGCGTGTCCTTGACTTGGATTGGTGGGCGTGTCCAGTTTTTGCATTGGTGGGTGTGTCCAGGAGGAGTCTCACCATTCTGTGGGCTGACGCATCATTCATGTCCTCTAAAGACAGACGTGAACATGGAACATGTCCAAACGTGAATCAGCAGAACATTCAAATCCCAAAAACAAGCAGCTCAAACTCAACGACACCGAGGAAACATGAGAGCAGACCTGAAACCGTCTTCAGTCGTCGAGGAATAATTGTTTAAAATGAGCCTTTGTCTTCCTGTGTCTGAAAATAGATTCTGTCAGGGACCCTTTCACTAAATGTTAGGAGTCCTGTCCAGCTGTGACGGGTCCACAGAGACAGGAAGCAGGAAGTAGATCCCAGAACAACAAGCAGTGATAATGGGACCGTCATTAATCAACATTATTCATGGTTTGGTCTCATGTGTTCTGCGTTGGTGCACAGACGTGAAAGGAGCCAGAACCAGAACTTCTACACTTTGATCTGGTTTAACTCCATCTTGACAAACCCAATCAGCGTCACTCCACCACCTCCACCTTGTTTCACCTGGTCTGGTGAAACGAGGTGAGCAGCATCCGATGATATGAGCCATCATGTGACTGATGACGTCGTGTCTCTCCTCTTGTCTCTCCTCCCATCTCTCCTCTGGTGTCTCTCCTCTTGTCTCTCCTCTGGTGTCTCTCCTCTTGTGTCTCTCCTCTGGTGTCTCTCCTCTGGTGTCTCTCCTCTGGTGTCTCTCCTCTGGTCTCTCCTCTGGTGTCTCTCCTCTGGTGTCTCTCCTCTGGTGTCTCCTCTGGTGTCTCTCCTCTGGTCTCTCCTCTTGTCTCTCCTCTGGTGTCTCTCCTCTGGTGTCTCCTCTGGTGTCTCTCCTCTTGTCTCTCCTCTGGTGTCTCTCCTCTGGTGTCTCTCCTCTGGTGTCTCCTCTGGTGTCTCTCCTCTTGTCTCTCCTCTGGTGTCTCTCCTCTTGTCTCTCCTCTGGTGTCTCTCCTCTGGTGTCTCTCCTCTGGTCTCTCCTCTGGTGTCTCTCCTCTTGTCTCTCCTCCCATCTCTCCTCTGGTGTCTCTCCTCTGGTGTCTCTCCTCTGGTGTCTCTCCTCTGGTGTGTCTCCTCTTGTCTCTCCTCTGGTGTCTCTCCTCTTGTCTCTCCTCTTGTCTCTCCTCTTGTCTCTCCTCTGGTGTCTCTCCTCTTGTCTCTCCTCTTGTCTCTCCTCTGGTGTCTCTCCTCTTGTCTCTCCTCTGGTCTCTCTCTGGTCTCTCTTCTGGTCTCTCTTCTGGTCTCTCTTCTGGTGTCTCCTCTGGTGTCTCTCTCTGGTCTCTCTTCTGGTGTCTCTCCTCTGGTGTCTCTCCTCTGGTGTCTCTCCTCTGGTGTCTCTCCTCTTGTCTCTCCTCTGGTCTCTCCTCTGGTGTCTCTCCTTTTGTCTCTCCTCTGGTCTCTCTCTGGTCTCTCTTCTGGTGTCTCTTCTGGTGTCTCTCCTCTTGTCTCTCCTCTTGTCTCTCCTCTGGTGTCTCTCCTCTGGTGTCTCTCCTCTTGTCTCTCCTCTGGTGTCTCTCCTCTGGTCTCTCTCTGGTCTCTTCTGGTGTCTCTTCTGGTGTCTCCTCTGGTGTCTCCTCTGGTGTCTCTCCTCTGGTGTCTCTCCTCTGGTTTCTCTCCTCTGGTGTCTCTCCTCTGGTGTGTCTCCTCTGGTGTCTCCCCTCTGGTGTCTCCTCTGGTGTCTCCTCTGGTGTCTCCCCTCTGGTGTCTCCTCTGGTGTCTCCTCTGGTGTCTCCCCTCTGGTGTCTCTCCTCTGGTGTCTCCTCTGGTGTCTCCCCTCTGGTGTCTCTCCTCTGGTGTCTCCTCTGGTGTCTCCTCTGGTGTCACTCCTCTGGTGTCTCCTCTGGTGTCACGCCTCTGGTGTCTCCTCTGGTGTCTCCTCTTGTGTCTCCTCTGATGTCTGTCTCTGCTGCAGCTGTCAGAGATCTTTGTCTCCTTTGAAGAAAACCCCCAGGGTGCTGCTTCATTAGCCCAGGTCCACAAGGCACTGCTGCATGATGGGAGGACGGTGGCCGTCAAAGTCCAGCACCCCAAGGTCCAGAGACAGAGTTCCAGAGACATCATGGTGATGGAGGTGAGACTTCTCTTAGCCTGAGGGGGGGCGGGGCGATGATAGTGACTCAACCTAACTGTTTCTATGACGTCATCAGTCTGTTCTAGGATCAGATCCCTCAGTGACTCAACCTAACTGTTTCTATGATGTCATCAGTCTGTTCTAGGATCAGATCCCACAGTGACTCTACCTAACTGTTTCTATGATGTCATCAGTCTGTTCTAGGATCAGATCCCATAGAGACTCTACCTAACTATCTCTATGATGTCATCAGTCTGTTCTAGGATCAGATCCCATAGTGTCTCAACCTGACTGTTTCTATGATGTCATCAGTCTGTTCTAGGATCAGATCCCAGAGTGACTCAATGATGAAGATAAATACAGTTAAACTAGTTTTTCTGAGTTCAGGAATAAAACCAGACAGATTCTCTGGAGTCGATTCATAGGAGATAAATTTAAACACAACTGGACCGATGGTCGGGAAGTTACGGACCAGAACCTGTGTTTTACACTAAAAGCTCCCCCTAGTGGGTAAAACAGGAACTGTTGCCTGAACAGCTGTTAACAAACTCATGAATGGACCTTTTTTCAGAGTCGACACAAACGTAAAATAAAGTATTGAAAGGTTTTATTTTCAGCGTGAATGAAAACTGTTAGTCTGCGTTCCCCTTCTGGATCTTCTGAACCTCGTGTGACGATCCGTGACCTTCCTCCCATATGGGGGCGGAGTTACCGGGTTCTGATCTTTAAGCTGAAGAGCCTGGAGGCCCCTGCTCTCCTCTCCAGCATTCGTGTTTCTGCAGCAATCACCCTGTCGTGTTTGAAACCGGGTTGTGGAAGAACCACATCAGGGGGGGTCCTGACCGGACTCCCCCGACCCTCCTATGTTCTGTCTGTAAACCCGCTGTCACCAAGACTGGTTCTGATCCACAGGTGTTGGTGAAGGCCGTCCAGTGGCTCTTCCCAGACTTTTCCCTCTCCTGGTTGGTGGAGGAGGCCAGGAAGAACATGCCGCTGGAGCTGGACTTCCTCAATGAGGGACACAACGCTGAGAGGGTGGCCCGGATGTTGTCCCACTTCTCATTCCTCAAGGTGAGCTTTGGGTTCTGGACCGGGCTTCATTTCATGCCATCTCATATTAATAGGATCAATTTATTGGATCCCTTTGGTGCCGTGTTTGGACCTCCAGCAGGAGGTCAGGAGAAGGTCAGCTCCTCCTGGAGTCCAACAGAACCCAGTCAGCAGCTGTTCTCCTCTGGTCGGACCTCGGGCCCTCGTCTTCATCATCCTTTCATCTCCAGCTTTCTATCTGTTATGTTGTTTGCTTCTTTTCCTTCAGGTTCTGACTGAAACCTCAGCAGAGACTTAAAACTCATCAGAGTGGAAAGATTCGCTAGAGAAGGCCCGTCATGATTAGAATGTTCTAAACCTGCTCGGATCCGGTTACGGTCAGGTTCCTGATGTTTTCACCGATGTGTGTTCTGACTGTCAGTGAGTCCAGACGCCGTCGGAGTGTTTAGAACTCTGTGCTGTAGAACAGAACCGCCGGCATGAAGGAGGTCCGACGAACAGAACCGAACTCAACGCATCTCTAGTGAAGTGAATCAGGCAACGGAAGCAGCGGACGAGATGACAGAATGAACTTTGGGTCGCTGATCAGACCAGATATTTACACAGAGTGTGAAATTAAATACTAACACGGTAAAAACTAACAAAGAAACTTAATTAATGATAATTACAATAATCAATGTCACTAATTCTAAACAATCACATTTATAACTAAAAGTACTTCAAGTCAGAAAACAGCCAACGCCACCGCCCGATGACTACTTCCTGTTTAACAGTCTGCTGCTTCCTGGGTTCCATCTTTGACCCAGACGACCCGGCAACAGAATCCTGGACCGTCCAGCACCGGCAGAACAAAACTTAATACAACAAGAGACAAAACTAAAACCGTGTACGAATACAACCACATTCATCTGGTGTGTGTGGGTGTGTGTGTGATTGTGATTGTGATTGTGCTGTTTGTGTGGTGTGTGTTTGTACTGTGTGTGTGCTGGTGTGTTTGTTTGTGCTGTTTGTGTGTGTGTTTGTGTGGTGTGTATGTGTTTGTGTGGTGTGTGTGTGTGTTTGTGTGGTGTGTGTGTTTGTTTGTGCTGTGTTTGTGTGGTGTGTATGTGTTTGTGTGGTGTGTGTGTGTTTGTGTGTGGTGTGTGTGTGTGTGTTTTTGTGGTGTGTGTGTGTGTTTGTTTGTGCTGTGTTTGTGCTGTGTGTGTGTTTGTGATTATGCTGTGTGTGTGCTGGTGCGGTGTGTGTGGTTGTGTGGTGTGTGATTGTGCTGTGTGTGTGCTGGTGCGGTGTGTGTGCTGGTGCGGTGTGTGTGCTGGTGCGGTGTGTGTGGTTGTGTGGTGTGTGTGTGGCGGTACAAAGATGTCTCTTGTCTTTATGTTGACCGGCTGGATGTCGGACAGAACCAGCCAGCATCATAACATCAAAGCAGAACATCAAAGTCATCAGAATGAATTACATCACTTTATTAAGGACACTTTCATGTGTGGTCTCTTCCTCCACCCTGTGTCCCTCCTCCTATGCAGGTTCCCAGGATTCACTGGGACATGTCCACCAAGAGGGTCCTCACCATGGAGTTTGTAGAGGGGGGACAGGTCAACGACCGGGACTACATGAAGACGCACGGCATCAACGTCAACAAGGTACTGAGAGTCTGTGGATTGTCTCTCACACACACACACACACACACACACACACACTCCCACACCTAAATACCCCCACACACACACAGACACATACATACACACCCCCAAATACAGACACATAAATACTCACACAGACACACACACACCCAAATACCCACACACACACACACATACAAACACACACACACACATACAAACACACACACACATACAAAAACACACACACAAACACACACATTAACACACACACAGACCCACACATACACACACACATACAAAAACACACATAAACACACACATTAACACACACACAGACCCACACATACACACACACACATACAAAAACACACATAAACACACAAATACAAACACACACATAAACACACACACACACACATACAAACACACACATACAAACACACACACACATACAAACACACACACACATACAAACACACACGCACACACACACACACACACATACAAAAACACACACACACATACAAACACACACAGACCCACACATACACACACACACATACAAAAACACACACACAAACACACACATAAACACACACACACACACATACAAACACACACATACAAACACACACATACAAACACACACACACACATACAAACACACACAGACCCACTCACACACATACAAACACGCATACAAACACACACAGACCCACACATACACATACAAACACACGCATACAAACACACACACATACAAACACACACAGACCCACACATACAAACACACACATACACAAACACACATAAACACACATACAAACACACACAGACACACACAGACACACACATACACACACACACATACAAAAACACACACACAAACACACACATAAACACACACACACATACAAACACACACATACAAACACACACACACACATACAAACACACACATACAAACACACACGCACATACAAACACACACAGACCCACTCACACACATACAAACACACACATATACACATACACACACACATAGGATGGATAGTATCATTAGCTAGCAGCAGTGTGTTCTGTCCGACTCTTCTGCCGACTCTGGGTGTGAGATTATTTGATGGATGAGGTTCCAAACAAAGCATCCTCTTAGCTCCGCCCCCTGACGTGATCAGAATGGCGCGGTTCTTCGCTCAGGTTTTTGTTTCTGTGTCGCTGATGCTGGTGAGATTGAAGACAGCGGAGGACGGACAGCTTTAATAATGTGTGGAACATTCTTCAGCTAAGATGGAAGGAATATTCCCCTCCGCCTCTCTGAGCAGAACACTGTCTCGGGTCAAAGGTCGGGTCACGGCTTGCAGTCCTACATGCTGGTGACTTTAATGAGACACTGAACCCTTGAGATGTGAGGGATCGTGTAAAAGGTGGAGAAGCTCTTTAGATGACCATCATTACATGAACTCATGCTGTAGTTGTGTGAGTGGGAGAATGCTGACTCATGTTGTGTGTGAGTGGGAGAATGCTGACTCATGTTGTGTGAATGAGTGTGAGAATGCTGACTCATGCTGTTGTTGTGTGAGTGGGTAAATGCTGACTCATGTTGTGTGAAGGAGTGTGTTTGGGAGAATGCTGACTCGTGTTGTGTGAATGAGTGTGTGAATGCTGAGTCATGTTGTAGTTGTGTGAGTGGGAGAATGCTGACTCGTGTTGTGTGAATGAGTG
>VRLP01006911.1:0-25053 GCA_009660295.1 Lophius piscatorius | reverse complement strand
GTGTGGGCGTCACGGTTCTATCATCACATGTGTGGGCGTCACGGTTTATCATCACATGTGTGGGCGTCACGGTTCTATCATCACATGTGTGGGCGTCACGGTTTATCATCACATGTGTGGGCGTCACGGTTCTATCATCACATGTGTGGGCGTCACGGTTCTATCATCACGTGTGTGGGCGTCACGGTTTATCATCACATGTGTGGGCGTCACGGTTTATCATCACATGTGTGGGCGTCACGGTTCTATCATCAAGTGTGTGGGCGTGACGGTTCTATCATCACGTGTTTGGGCGTCACGGTTCTATCATCACGTGTTTGGGCGTCACGGTTCTATCATCACATGTGTGGGCGTCACGGTTTATCATCACTTGTGTGGGCGTCATGGTTCTATCATCACATGTGTGGGCGTCACGGTTCTGTCATCACATGTGTGGGCGTCACGGTTCTGTCATCACATGTGTGGGTGTCGTGGTTCCGTCTACATCTTAGAATGTAGGGATGAAGAAGCTGGATCTTCACATGTGATGAGACGTCAACAAACACATAAAGATGTCCGTTTGTTTAAGAGGTTTATATGGTGTGATGATGCGTGGTTGTGTCTAAGCAAAGAAGTGGCAGTAGCTTATGTGTGTGTGTGAGTGTGTGTGTGTATATGTGTGTGTGTGAGTGTGTGTGTGTGTGGGTTACGGTGGGCGTATGCCATAAAGTCGAGGAAAATGGCTGGAGAGAGATGGAATGTGTTCACTGATGCGAATGATTCAGATACAATCACTGCTTCCCACACAAACACACACACACACACACACACACAGACACACACACACACACACACACAGGTAGGAGCTAACAGTGACATATTATCCTGCTCTTTCTTCCACTTCCCCACATGAACTGAACTATCACACACACACACACACACACACACACACACACACACACAGACCCTCAGCTGATTGATGGAGGGAATGGGTGGAGGAGGTGGAGGAGAGAAGAAGCAGGTATACACAGAGCCTGTTTCATATGTAAGACTGCTACATGTGTGTGTGTGTGCATGTGTGTGTGCATGTGTACGTGTCTGTGCGTGTGTGTGCGTGTGTGTGTGTGTGTGCGTGTGTGTGTCAAACAGACAGACGAGCACACAGGGACAGCAGAGCGTGAAGGATATCCCGTAAAAAGAAAAGAGTGTGAAGAAAAACAGAGCTACAAACCAAATATTGCTGTCTTATCATCTGACGGGGGAGGGAGGAGGAGGGGGGAGGAGGAGGGAGGAGGAGGAGGTGCGGGAAACAGAGAGAGAGAAAGGGACTGCGTTTAAAAGAGGGGGTGTTGGGTTATTTTTTGTCCTTTGTATTACTGTCTGAGACACGAGAGGACAGGAACACAAATCCATTAAACTCAATCTCACACACACACACACATATACACACACACACACATACACACACACTCTTGCAAGATTTAGGAAAAACTAGAAAAAAAAAATAAAAAAAACGATATAAAATAGAATAAATACAACAACTGGGTCGTTTGCGGCGGTGACGGAGATACGGCGTTTGAGGATTTTCAAATATTATCTTCGGTTTGGGCGAGATGATGCCAGCAAGGATAATTAGATCAACATATTTCATGAGGACACGGAAAGGGGGACCTCAGTGGGCTGAACAGAGACACTGAAGCGGAAGGCGCAGGAGATGAGGTTTGTTGGAGTTGTCAGTAGATTTGGAGGCTGGCAGTGACTCAGACGGTAATGGAGGAATCTGCAGGAAGCTTTCCTAAATAAAGTCATATAAAGGAGTCTGGTCCGGGTACTGCTGGGCCTCGGCGGAGCTTTGTGTTCTCCATGAGCTCCGTTCAACACGTCAGCGGTGAGGAGTATAAAGATGGAACAATCTGGCTTCTGTCCAACCCCAACATCAATCACAGTCCGTCTGCCTTCGGTTCAAACAGACACCATCCATCAACCAGTTCAAATGTAGGAGAATGATTGTTAAAAAGGCTGAGAGGAGTTTTCTTTAACTCCAGCGACGGTTCAGCGCTTTAAACCCTGACGTGTCGGGTGTTCACCGCGGGTGACGGGGAAGACTCGGCAGAAAAGTCTGAATTAATGGAAAAAGAACTTGTGTGTGTTTTTGTGTGTGTGTGTGTGTGTGTATGTGTATGTGTATGTGTCTGCGTGTGTTTTTGTGTGTGTGTGTGTGTGTGTGTGTGTGTTTTTGCGTGCTTGTGTGTTCGGTGTACGAATTGAGAATCAGTGTGTGTCCGTGCGGGTGTTTGTGTGTGTATGCGGGTGTGTGTGCATGTGTCTGGGTGTGTGGATGCGTGTTTGTGTGCGTGTGTGTGTGCTTGAGTGTGTGTTTGTGTGAAGAAAATGAGAATCAGTGGATGGCCGTATATTTAGATCGTGTCTGCAGGCAGAGCTTGATCCGACAACAACAACAACAACAGCAACAACAGCAAGAGTGATCTTCTGCTGTGCAGTGAGCAGAAGCAGCAGCTCTCCCCTCAAGACCACTAGAGCAATGCAGATTGAAAAGTTCAAAGACGTCTGCTGGCCAGCCTGCAGGAGCAAAGAGGAGCACGGAATAATCAGGATCCCCAGACTCGGGAATATTTCATTGAGTGAAATGATGTCAGTCGTTCCCGTTCGCTCGTGTTGGAGAAAAAGTTATTTTTGGCCAATTTGAGTCCAGAGTCAAGGACGCCACCACTCAGGGTACTAAGCCCCAACCGCAGGGACATATCCTCGAAAAGTCCCCAATCTCCTGCGTTATACGAGAAAACCCTCTGATTGAACTCCTCAAATAAAATGTGAAGTTATGCCCCTAAAAAAAAAAATGTGTTTCCTGTTTCCGTGACGCTCACTAAATCAACGGGGATGAAAACGATGAAGTGTTTATGGAGCAACCTGTCCAGAAGAGGCCAACAGGTTGATGGTCGTCAGCAGCATCCAGCCTCGACTCGCCTCCTCACTCTGGTTCACCTCCAGGAACTGGACTATGGCCCGACTGGCCGCCTCTGGAGAAGCAAACCCAAACACAGATGAACAGAAAGTGACGGCTGATTGTGTGAGCAAACATCAATACTGCAGCGAAGGAACGATTCTGGCAGATATAGAACGACCTTCGTCTACGGTTTGTATTTGTACGTTTGTACGTTTGTATTTGTACGTTTGTATTTGTACATTTGTACGTTTGTATTTGTACGTTTGTATTTGTACGTTTGTACGTTTGTATTGGTACGTTTGTATTTGTACGTTTGTACGTTTGTATTTGTACGTTTGTACTTGTATGTTTGTATTTCTACGTTTGTATTTGTACGTTTGTATTTGTACGTTTGTATTTGTACGTTTGTACTTGTATGTTTGTCTTTCTACGTTTGTATTTCTACGTTTGTATTTGTACGTTTGTACTTGTATGTTTGTCTTTCTACGTTTGTATTTCTACGTTTGTATTTGTACGTTTGTATTTGTACGTTTGTATTTGTACGTTTGTATTTCTACGTTTGTATTTGTACGTTTGTATTTGTACATTTGTACGTTTGTATTTCTACGTTTGTATTTCTACGTTTGTATTTCTACGTTTGTATTTGTACGTTTTATAATTACATCATGGTTGTACAAAGTTTTTCTAGAACCGTTGGAAAAGCATGTTGCATTTTTTTTAATGATGGACGCGTCCAAAGATAAATAAAAGACAATAATATGGAGTATATATAATAAAGGGTGACAAGTTACGCAAATCAGCGAAAATGGCCGCGGCATTGAGGAGCTCACCTGTGGATTTGTTGGAGGCTCTACGTCGGATCTCCGTCACCATGAGCCGCGAGACTTGGGTCGTGAACTGCAGCAGGTCGGAGAACTTCTCCGTCATGCCGCTGGGTGGAGCGTTCCCGAACACCTGAGGCAGAAAACGAGATGACTTCAGTCCAGAGGAAACGTCTCCATGAAAGTGTTCAGAGAGGAGATCATCACACCTTTAGTTATCTCAGAGTTTCTCTCCCAGGTGACAAAGACAAAATCTAATCCATCCAGTATTATTACAGTCTAAATGTCTTTACACATATAGTGGAGCCTTCTGTCTCTGGTTCCCGTGAAGGTCCTGCTCTGACACCGCAGGTACCCCTTTTGCCACCGAGCAGGTTCCAGGGCTAGTTCGGAGCCAGAGCCTAAGCACCAGCTCCTGGCTCTCATAACTGGTGCCAGACAAAAACCAACTCTCTGCTGGTCTAGAGCCAAGAACCGGATTATGTTATACGTTGATGTAATGGCGTGGCTCTGACTTGGCTTCTTGCCAATGGAAAAGCAAACAGGTTCTTAGGAAGTGCGAGGGTTGAACCTACCAAGCACTGGCACCAGCACCGAACTAGCACCAGGTTCTTTTTGGTGGAAATAGAACCTGAACTACCCTTCATTCAACTTTACTTATTTGAATTCTAAATCTCATGTTAAAGGAGGCCTGGAGCTTGGCCTCCTCTTCATCCTCCTCCTCCTCCTCCTCCTGCTGCTGCTGCGGTTGTTTACCATCACTGAGTGAATCACACTGGATAATTAGCTGACAAGCCAAGAGACCCCCGGAGCCTCAGAGAGACCCTCTAGTCTGATGAGAACACTCCACACAGCCGCCTGCAGCAGAAACCATTGACCATAACATTAAAACCACCAGCCTCATATTGTGAAGGTCCACTTATTGATGCCAGAACCGCTCGGTGATGTCACTGTGTGTTCAGACACCTTTCTATCAGAACCAGCATTCAGGGTTTTTTTTAGCTGTGTGAGCGACAGTAGATCTTCTGAGGGTTAAAAGCAGCTTATCTTCATTCTCCACCTTGAGCCTCAGGCGCCAAATGACCCGATTCACCGGTTCACCGTTTGTCCTGCCTTAATCCTCCTATTGTGTTAATGCTCTTTTTTTTCTTCCAATGGGCATTAAAGTAAAGTTACATCTGTGGTGTTTCGGGTCAAATCTGCCCCGGCAGAGGATGTTTATTGATCACTGACACAAACACTGACCCGTCTGACGCCCAGAACCCGGAGAAATGGGGAAAAAACGACTCAGTGGAAGTAAAAAACAGAGAAACGGGATCAGACTAATACCAGCATGTGAAATAAACCCAAATTAAACCACTCAAAGCCAGTTTTACTGCGACTAACCAAACCGCTGTTTGATTGGTGAAGAATAAATACAAACAGAAATGTTCATGAACAGAACTGATGTTTCAACAATATGGGAATGTTTTTGAAATTCATTCTCATAAATAAAATAAAAAAAAGTCATGTTTAGATGAGTCTGTGTCACAATAATAACAATAATAATAATAACAACAACAACATGGATTTATACTCCTGCTTATTATTATAACTCAGGACTGATTACTCTGCAAACACACAACACCTCATTAAAGTCTCTGTTGGACATTTTCCATATTTCCATACGTCAGAATTGGGTTTTCATCTGGGTCTTTAAATCTGAACTATTTAAACTGAGCACAACTTCTAATCAACAGGAAAATAATCCTTACTACCAACATTAATGATCTAGTTTTGTTCAGAACTGATAAATTTGTTTCCAAACAACTATAGCTGATTCTTGTGATGGACAGTGATAGTCCTGTTCCGGAGTGATGGACGAAGAGGGTCCTGTTTTGGACATCTGATCAGGATGTCTCCAGGAAGCCCACCTTTGAGGGGGTTCCCAGGCACCTCTAACAAGGATGGGACACTGGGGTTGAGTCCTAGTTTCTTTTTAATGGGACCATCATCTAGGATCGAAAAGGTTCAGGATCACCTAGGATGAGCTGGTGAGTGTTGCTGGGGAAGGGAACGTTTCGAAAACTTAGGAGGGCTGCAAACTAACCTCTGACAAGTCGAGATATTTGGATGGATGGAATGGTTGATTATATATTAGGTCCATGATGTTTGTGGTCCTGAGTGAGTTCAACTACGTTGATAGAAAACTCAATCCTAAGTAAATGAAAGTTTCCTCAACCCTGATTCTTTTTGAGTTTTCAGTTGGGTCCGGAACTGGAATTGGTACCGCTCTACCTGCGTCTGGACCACCAGCAGCATTCACATCTGGTACCACTTACCCTGTTAAACACCGGAAGCATCATGTAGAGCTTCTCCTCCTGCTCCTTCTGGGTCATGTGACGAGGAGGGTGGCACAGTTCCGAGAAGAGGCGTCGCAGGTGCATCAGGCCCAGCGCGTTGTCCTGAGGACTGCACTCCTCCTGCCGCGGCCGCCCCATGATCCTCTTCACCATGTTCATCTTGAGCGGCTTTGTCAGAGCAAAGGCGGCCCTGCAGGAGAGAGACGGGAGGTTAAAGGTTCGTCTTCAAGGCAGTCAGCGGTTTAAATGTCCTGTTAGGCAACTAAACACAAGTACATTCGATCAGAGTTATACTATTCTGGATGATTTAGATTTTGGCCGACTTTTTTATTTTGAAGCATTTAAGTAGAAGTGACAAGGCTGGTCGGTAAAGGAGTGTAACCCTCTAGGGATCAAGGACATGTTAGAAAAGGATTATAACCCTCTAGGGATCAATGACATGTTAGAAAAAGAGTATAACCCTCTAGGGATCAATGACATGTTAGAAAAGGAGTATAACTCTCTAGGGATCAAGGACATGTTAGAAAAAGATTATAACCCTCTAGGGATCAATGACATGTTAGAAAAGGAATATAACCCTCTAGGGATCAAGGACATGTTAGAAAAAGAGTATAACCCTCTAGGGATCAATGACATGTTAGAAAAAGGAGTATAACCCTCTAGGGATCAATGACATGTTAGAAAAAGAGTATAACCCTCTAGGGATCAATGACATGTTAGAAAAGGAGTATAACTCTCTAGGGATCAAGGACATGTTAGAAAAGGAGTATAACCCTCTAGGGATCAATGACATGTTAGAAAAGGAGTATAACTCTCTAGGGATCAAAGACATGTTAGAAAAGGAGTATAACCCTCTAGGGATCAATGACATGTTAGAAAAGGACCCTCTAGGGATCAAGGACATGTTAGAAAAGGAGTATAACCCTCTAGGGATCAAGGACATGTTAGAAAAGGAGTATGAGTATAACATGTATTTTTAACCTATTTCCTAATCTTGTTTTCCTTCCTTGTAATTCTCCATCATAAATAAATACTGCTGACTCGGTACGTTTGGGTTTATTTTAATGACAGCACATGGGACCCGTGGGTGAGGCGTCAGTATGACGTCCAGACCCGGACATTCGACTTTGATCAGGACCAAAATAGACTTTTGTCCAGGGGATGTTTACACCATTACAGTGTCAAGATCCAAATCTACTTTATTATTTCACAGGGTGGGAAATTGTCTTTTCCCACAAGCTGCAGACATTGAAATACAAAATTTCACCAGATTATAGATTTCTCCTAAAACTCTATAAACCTCAACCGCCACCACTTAAAAGTCTTATTGACATAGGGATAAAAGAAGTTTTAAATCTATTTCATTTGCTAAAGGGAACCTGAACCTCGTAGAAGGAAAGAACCTTCTACGGTATTCAGAGTTAAGGCGATGGACTGGACCGCTGATTATTCAACGGGCCGGTGTTAAAGCAGCCGGTTCTTGAACATACGGCAATGATGTGTTCACTTTGACCCCAACTAGTCCCACGCCGTCGTCCCCGGCAGCAAGGGTATATCCCCAATCCCCTGCGTTGTACGTGTAATCACCCTGATTGGACTCCTAAAGTTATGTATGAAATAAAGTCTGATTGTAAGTGTTTTTCTTGAAAAAGAGCTCCTGCAGTGAGTGAAATATGAACTTTTATAGTAAAAGATGTAATACATACTCATTAGAGCTCTTGATTTTATTTGTGTGCGCCACATTTGGACGTACGTGTGAAAGAACAGGCAGTAACCACTGAAGGAGACCAGGCCTACAGTTTCAGAGTGCCTGTGTACTCTGGTCCTGGGACCAGTCCAACAGGGTCTTATGTTAAA
This sequence comes from Lophius piscatorius, assembly GCA_009660295.1. Taxonomy (NCBI): domain Eukaryota; kingdom Metazoa; phylum Chordata; class Actinopteri; order Lophiiformes; family Lophiidae; genus Lophius; species Lophius piscatorius. Next base: position 17,089 of record VRLP01006911.1, on the reverse strand, counting down.
TCACTGCCCTCTTCAGAGTCAGTTCAGTTACACTCCTGTCCCCCCAGGTGTCAGAGAAAGATCTACGGAGAGGGTCGGGATGAAGGGTGATCTCAGTGACATCATTCTCAGTCAAAGTTCCTTCTCTGACATCTGACACATGTTTTTCCCTCCACGTCAAAGTTCTCGCTGAATGGCACCCCAGAAGTAGCCCCCCCCCAACCACTTATGTAAAGTCTAAACAAGTCTGGACTTGGAGGTAAGAGGTCCCCAGTGCAGGGTAACTTAACTTGGGGCAGTCTGCTCTGCTGGCTCGTTGTGAACCAGCCCTACTGAGTAAAATATGAACTACTCGAGTAAAGAGTTAATAAATACAAGGTAGATCTCGGACCAACAGCTGAGAAACTATGGCCCGAAGAATTTTTAGAAATAAAGCTCCCCCTAGTGGCACAAGTATGCAACTGACCGTTCTCAAAATCAATCCAGTTTCCCCTCGCATTTATGTCTAAGTGGGTCTAACGTTTGGAAAATGATCGGTGAAGTAGTTTGAGAGATCGCGTTTACATGGAGGATCTGCATGTAAACGCATAAATATCCCAGACTTTTCGGGAATATAACTATAACTTTAAGAGAAAACGTACAAAATCCATGTTGGTTTAAAGGCATAAGAGATGACGTCACCTGAAAGGTCATAGGTGAGTCTGTTTATAATGAGCTTCCTATGGAGAAGTGAGGAATGAGGGTGTGTTTGTTTTTAGCATGGCCAGTCTCATAGAAGATCTAAGCCCCTCACCTGGTCGGGGCTTTGCTCTGTGACTGTCGTAATCACGTTGACACATTTACTGAAAGACTCTTTCTTCACAAACTAAGCACAGATGTTACGATGTTGGGTCACCGTCGACAAATCATGGAGATCAAACGAGAGGAGACCGGAAAGGTTCCGGGTTTGGCCTTTTCAACTCAGCCTGTGTAGCAACACACTCACGGTTCCGCTTTTACTTACCGCCGGCTCTGCCTGTGTGAGATAACGCCCGAGACCGAACCTTAGACTATATATCAACAAAACGTACAACCCAGTCAGCTGCAGACGCTGATAACAGGGAGCAGAAATGTACCTGGGAATAATTGCTTTTTGTTCAAGGCAAGTGTAAATTGGAGCAATTCAGTTCTGGTGCTCCTCATCAGAGATTAACTTTACTCGTTTTTAAAGGATAAATTCAACCTTTGTCGCACCAATGAATCAAACGTCAGGAAATAATCCATCCCGAACAGCAAGGGTTCATCCGCAAAAAGTCCTCAATCCCCTGTGTTGTACAAGCAATCCCCCCGACTGAACTCCTCAAAGTAAATGTGAAGATATGTCAAAGGAAAGGCTTTTTCTTTGAAAAGGGCGGAGCCTATTGAGTGAAATATGAACAATTATAGCAAAACCGGATAAATGCAAGACAGATCTCCTCAAGTCGATTCATATCCACCAAATCTGGACTAAATGGGACCAACAGTTGAGAAATGAAAGTTTCTCAAAGTTCCCCCAGAGTTTGATATATACAACTGACTATTCCCAATATCACTCCAGTTCTTCCTCGCACAAAGATCTCTCATTTTCAAATCTTTCATGGATCTGAATATGATTCATGAAATGGTCTTTGAGTTGATGATGATGATGACGGCGGTGATGACGATCCCATAATATCCCGGTTTCTTGAAGTTAAGATAAATTATACCTTGATTACACTGAAGGACCATTCCTTGTTTTCCAAAGACGAATAAATAGACGGCTTTATTTCCCCCGATGACACCCTGCTGCGTTGCTTCTACTTCATGTATGGGAGGTAAAACTTTTAAATCCCAGGATGTTACAAGGAAATGTGTGATGAAGAACACTGATGACAAACATTTGAGACTAAATGTTAAAGCATTTCATTCGAATATATAATGTAGAGAAAAAGGGAAACTACAAATCTGCAGTATTAATGTCGGAGGGGGAATGACATGTACGAAGGCTACAGCTGCTTCCGTTCCTGCACGCCGTTTCAAATTGATTTGGTTACATTGAGTAAATTGCTGCCATTAGCGGAGGGAAGAGAAAGTGAGTAGGACCACCGCCTCGTCTCAGAAGGAAATGACTCCTGATTCTTCAGGCTGACATGGAGACGGAGACGTTTGTTTGGGTCACAATATGAGATTACTGTGCCGAATATATATCCTATCTGGTGTACATGTATCCGGAAACACCACCCATATGCAAATTCACTTTGGCGAGCCTTATTAAAGGTGCATTGTGGTAAATTTAGAGGGATCTCCATAGGAAAAACTGAATATAACTGTTTTACTACCATACAATTATCCGAAAATAAGAATCATTCTTTTAACGTTAGCTTTGAATGAACCCTTTAGTGACGTCACAATGTGGCTAATTCTGCCTTTGATCTTTCTTTGGGGTTGAGCTCGGGGCTCAATTTTGAAGAGTTCCTTTGATGTTCCTTAGGGGGTGGAGCTGGGGACTCAGTGGGCTGAGCAGTGTCGCTGAAGTGGAAGGTGCAGGATTCATAGATGTTAGCCAACAAAAGAGAAACGGTACCGCTGAAGCAGATTTATATGCGATATACCTCGGAATGAGGTATATGGAATTGCGATATATCAAAATAAAGCAAACAAAAGAAAAAAAAGAGCAACAACAAAGGAGGTTTCACTGGAAACTATGACATCATAAACATCGTTATCCTTCATCAAACTATCCTCGTGTTCGATGTTTTTAATGAAGGTTACGAATTGGTTGACAGTGGGAGGTTCCTTACAGAGCCATCGCCTTGTTATGGAGTTTTGCTCGCCACCATGAATATTTTCAATAGATATGTGTCATTTTGGTCATCTTAAGTACATCTTAATATTTCCAAGGTAAAAAGAGAGACAGGAGAATTTAAAGTCATATCATTGGACTTATTGGGTAAACACTTTATGGTTTTTGAACGTTGTTGCTCCTTAACAATCCATCGCCACTAACTAAAAGTCCTGATCGTAATTTAAAAGTATCCTCCACGGGAGGAATGTGCAGACCTTTGGTACTAGAGCGACGAAAAAAAATACACAGCTTAGAGAAAAGGCCTCAGACACACTGAGCCCTGGGCCGAGCCAAGCCCACCACACTGGGGTTATGAAGTGATCAGGACGCTCTGGTCTGAGCAGCCTCAGCAGAAAAGCCCGTCTGGAGCTGTAGACGGAAATGGAAACTCAAGCCTGAGCCACAGACAAGGCTGCGGAGAAGCCGCCAGTCAAGGAGAAAATGTTACGAGTTGTCGGACATTGACAACACAGAAGCAGAAGTCGGTTTCCTGTGGCCAGTTTAAAAAAAGCCCATCCAAAAACGCTGGTTGAAAGGAAGGTCGCGTCACCGCTTCAAGTTTCACAGTGAACGAAAACAATCAGCACACATGGAGGATGGGGAGTGGTGGGGGGAACTGAAACCTGGTGTTGGTGGAAACTGAACCACTAACGTAGTTTATATACAGGATACAGGACAGGACTGGATGGATTAGTGGGGGTTGATCTATTTCAGAGAATTTGCACCGAATCGCTTCATGAAAGTCTTTCGGTATTTCTGAAATACTACGGAACCGTTTGTCACCGAGTGTTCCAAGAGAGCCAACAGAGGGACTGGTTATTATTTCATCTTATTTTAAATGCTTCAACAATTAATCATCTCTGGGTTATACCAATACCCACCTCTGGGTAAAAAAACATGCAAATCCGCCTGGTAGTTTTCCCAAACTGTCGTCACAAACAACAAAAACTCTTGCCCACAAACAAACGGAGGAGGTAAAAGTCAAACAGCATAATATTGTGATAGTTTGCACCGCGTTATCATTACTTTGACAACAAATGAAGCTAATTTATGATATATATTTGAATTGAACCATTTTGGTAGTCAAACAATAAAATCTATTACTTTTCCAGTCCACTAGATGGTGCAGTTGAGGGCAGCAAAGATGAGAGAGGGAGTCATATAAAATACGTCGAGCAAACTACGAACCTAAGGGTTCAAGTACCACAACCAGCAACCAGCATTAGCTGGACAGCAAAGCTAACATAGCATTAGTAGCTGGTAAAAACATGAGGTTGGAGAAGCTCCCTCCCAAATTAGAGCCAAAAAAACATCACCTACTTAGTGGAAGACATTATTATTCACTCAAGACCCCGGAACCAGGATATGCCAATCAAAAAGTTTTTTTAAGGCCTCAACTCTACCCTCGCTCCACAGGAAAGAGAGTCGGTAAGTTCAGGACAGTTGGAGTCCAGCCTAAAGGATTAAACTGTGACGCTCTGATGTCACAGATAGAGGATTCTCTACCTGTCACCTGTCTGCTAGATAGATTTTAGCACTTTGAGATTTAATCCAAATGTAAAGTGCATTATAAATGAAATGTATTATTATTGTTATTATTATTATTAGATGCAATGAGAACAATCTGATTGGATAGAAGAGGTGGACACCTGCAGGAACAGAATCTAAAGCAGAGGGAGGGTTATAAATCTCAACAGAAAAATGGAGAAAGTATTTACAGGGTATATTTGGTAATAATATAAGTTTTATATAAAGTTTATCCCTCACAGATTGTGTGCTAACTCTGTAACGTCCGTTTACTTCAGATAAAAGATTATTACATTTATCTCTGAACATCTTTAGCTGGTAACACGGATCTAATGGTCTCCATGTGAAACAGACGGAAATCCTGAATGCCAGAACTGAAGAGCAGCAGGGCCGGGACCTCAGACTGGGGTAAACACATGTCACACGACTCAGCAGAAGGCTGTGCTGAGCTGGAAAATCAACAAAAGCAGAGGCAGTGAGCCGCAGACAAACGCAGGATTACAACTCACCCCACCTATTTGGTAAGCAGTGAGTGTCAGAATCTAGGCCTGGGCTGCTTTATTGAATGTTCTGTTTGAACCTCTCTTAAAGAGATACGCTCCCAGGTGGGCGTAGGTTAGAACGACCTGGATCTCAAAGAATCAGTACTTACTCCTTAACTAGAGGTGCTATGCTGAAGGGGGCCGATCGACCAACGCCAGGATCGTGATCAGCCATTGGCCGAGAGGCGTCACCGAGGCCCAGTCTGTGCCGGTTACACGCTGTACATGCCCACCAAGCATGAGTTAGCATGGCTACAAAAATCTCGCAAGTAAAGCAGAAAACACCAGAAAACCCAAAGCTGGCAATCGGTAACACCAGTAAGGACAAATAAAGCTGCGGAAGAACGACCCCGAAAACATTCAGCACAATAAAACTTAATCAACACGTGGAACGTAGTAGGTTTTCGAGAAGCTAACATTGGCAGAGCTGCTAAAGCTATCATGTATGTAAGTGTGAATAGTGTCCATTAAGTTTCTAGAGCGTTCAAGAAAACATTATGCGCATTGGCCGAGAAACTCGCAATCAGCGCACCTCTAACCTCAATCGGCTCTGGGTCGGCTTGGAAAGGTCATGGGGCGGGGGTGGATCAAGGCAAGCTTTATAGCTCTGCCCCTCCCTGGGGTAGGAGGGACTGGGCCCGCGACGCGACATATAACGCTAAAACAATGCTAAAACAAATAATAGTTTTTATTATCTTACTTTTTAGTTTTTACTAATAGTTTTAGAGAGTACCACATTTTGTCACTTGGGGGCAGCGGGGAATCTTGGCTACTGATGGGTGGTCTGAGGTTTAATAGAGGGGTGTCTGCAGATCAGACTGGGAAATATTTATCTCTGTCTGTATGAGCGCTGGTGCCGCTCTCACTGGATGATCAACCTCAGAGGGTGGTCAGATAATGAGGAAGATTAGGGCAGCTTTGACGAAGATTAGAAACTCCCGCCACCAGTATGATGCAAAAACTATTACTTATTGAAAGCTAATGATAGTCACAGGAGGAGAGGGAGTAGAGCATACCTGGCAGAGGTATGCTAGAACCTTTACCCATCGCGTTTAGAGCAAATCCAGTATCAGACAGAATTTGTGCTGGTCCACAGAAAAAGAGTCAATAGCATCAATGGAATGTCAACTCCTATGCACAGAAGAACTGGGCCTTCTTGGTTCTCCGGTCTTTTTCAAAGCGTTCTCTTCAGCCGGACGCCAGCTTGAATGAACGTCTCACAGAGTTGCTGTGAACTCGTGGGAGACGAGGGCCGTCGGTGCCGTGGAACGGACCGACCCTTCAGAAGACTTGGGTGGTTGTTCCTCTAGAGAGACTAAAGAAATCACAGAAATGTCTCCTGACTGACAGTCTCCGGGGTTCGGCGGCAGCAGGGGAACGCCACGGAGAAGAATCGCACGGATAAAAACAACAAACCTTGGTGGGAAAAAAAACGTAAGGTTTGAAGACAAGCGAAAGGCTATGTGAGCCTCATCCCTGAAAAAACTGTCTTTCAGCAGAGCCATCGCGAGTGAGACATGATCCGACACTCGATGCTGCTCTTTGTTAGCCGACGAGTCACGGGAGCCGATGAAACAACCTCTGACTCTTGAAAGTGAATCCTGATAAACAGGACCTGGATTTGGAGTGACAACGTTCCAGCGGAGCAGCTCCTAAACACCGGAGTCGGTCTTTGATTAGCAACTCCTGCAGGACCTGTATGAGGGTAGCAGGAGCCAGAAGGACAGGAAGTGATGTCACGCCCAACAAGTCAGAACACGGCAGGAGATGACAGCCTCCTTACTGGCCTTCAGTAAACGAGGCGGTGTCATCATCACGGGCCATTATCAACACTCAGCAGCCAGATGCTGCTGAACGCCACATGTGCTCGTCTCCTCTCAGCTGGTTTTGCAGAGGAGCGTCAGCAGTAACACAAGTTTAGGTGCAATGGTTGTCGTGACGGTAAGACATTCTCCGCTTGGACTGTGTCGTCATCGCCGACAGAACGGGTAAATCCCCAAGAAGCCCTACATCCGATGTGTTGGACAAGCAATCCCCCGTGAGTTATATAAGATATATGTTGGGACTAGATCAAACCATGATTGGTCCCAAAAAAATAACCCCAGTGTCATGAATATATTCCCAACCTTTACCAGAATCAATACAGTTCTTCCTCGCACTAAGGCCTATGTGGGTCTAAAGTTCTAAAATGATCCATGGAATGGTTTCGGAGTTATTGTGTTAACATAAAAGAATTGCAGCGTCGACGACGATGATGTCATGTACCATGATATGCCTAATTTTTCAGGGAAACAATAATCAGCACAGTCTGGAGGCCCAGTAGCCTGAAGAATGTGGACTACCGGACTAGTACAGGTCAGTACACCAGCTCTAGTCTGACGAACGTGTACGACTGGACTATTACAGGTCCGTATTGATTTATTTTCTGGATTTACTTTCATTAAATACAATTTTTTTTTACATAATGCCCTTGAATTTTTAATTACAGAAATATTTTTCCAATTTTCCATATACTAAATGCTGTAAAGGTTATTTGTTGTAATTAACACAATGTGTTATAAGTAAATGTGTATTTATTCTTAAATATTCTGTTCAGTATAACATTGAAATAAAAAAAACTATCATTATTCTTGTACACTTTTACTGACTGTATTATTTTAACTAGCATCACTTCTGATCACAGCCGTCAAATATGAATTTATTTTCAAGTTTGAATGTCAGGATATTTGAACAGCATGTATTTTTTTTTTCTTTTACCTTCAGAGAGAAAAATGTATAAATATTTTGGCATCAAGTCGCCAGATTGAGAAACAACATGATGAATTCATGATTGTTTTCCTCCGGCGCCAGCGCTATCCAAAATTGAAAGTACTTTTAATGGGGACATTTTTGTCCTTATCATCTTGTGAGGTACACTTTTTCTTCACATGGTGAATTATTCATATATTAAAGGATCTGAGGTTGAGATGACAAAAGTCACCCCAAAATAAAACAATCTTCCCAAAATTGACGCCTTTTACAGTCAATCGCTCAAAATTGTACCAAAGAAAATAAATAAGAATAAAAACACAAAATGACAGGAATGAGACTTCAGGTGAACATTCATGAGAAGAATGGCTCCACACCACTACACACATCACCGTGGAAACCAGCTCAGCATCCTGCTCTTCATTTATCCCTACCTGCTTTTCCCTCTGCGCCCAGCCAACATCTCAACTCAGCAGCAACAAGAACCACGAAAGTATTCCCTCAAAAAAAACACTTGTTTTCCTCAGAAAGGACGACGGCGACAGAGTCATGCTTCCTCCTCACGGCGGAGTGAAAAGTAGAGAGATGGAGCGAGGAGGCAGAGCGAGGAAGAAGAGCGAGGAGGCAGAGCGAGGAGGAAGAGCGAGGAGGCATCACTCGTCTTCATTGGCAGTACCAGGGGCTTTGTTCACCAGCCAGAGAACGCTCTGTTTGTGTGTGTGTGTGTGTGTGTTATAGTGTGTGTGTGTATGAATGTGTGTTGTAGTGTGTGTGTGTGTGTGAATGTGTGTTATAATGTGTGTGTGTGTGTTTGTGTGTCTGTATGAGTGTGTGTGTGTGTGTGTGAATGTGTGTGATAGTGTGTGTGTGTGTGTGTATGAATGTGTGTTATAATGTGTGTGTGTCTGTGTGAGTGTGTGTGAATGTGTGTTATAGTGTGTGTGTGCGTGTGTATGAATGTGTGTTATAATGTGTGTGTCTGTGTGTGTATGTGTGTTATAGTGTGTGTGTGTGTATGAATGTGTGTTATAATGTGTGTGTGTGTGTCTGTGTGAGTGTGTGAATGTGTGTGATAGTGTGTGTGTGTGTGTGTCTGTGTGAGTGTGTGTGTGTGTGAATGTGTGTGATAGTGTGTGTGTGTGTGTGTGGCCTGCTGGGACTGGCACAGCTGATCCCCAGCCTGACACCGGGTGTAGGAGGAAGAGGAACATACCATTTAGAAGAGAAGGGGGGGGGGGTGCAGAACTCATGCAGAACTCACCATTAAAAATGTATTTTATGGGGATTGAAACGTCATAATTTCATTTAACTTTGCATCATTCTGACGTCTTCCATCTAAAGAAGGGAGGATGTTTTCTCACAGCCTCTCTAGAACACTGACTCACTGACACATCATGTATCCTGTACATGATGTGTCAGTGATGGACGGAGTATTTGGATCCTTTTCTGAAGTAAACAGAGTATTTCTGTTTCCAATTCTAAATCAGATTCATGTTTGTGCCCTGCTTTACAAAACTGAAGTAACACTTAATCCTCACAGCTCAACACAAAGTCAGATAAACGTTTAGGATGAGTCTCTGACCAGTAAGGAAGAGTAAGGGATAGTGAATCCGTTCCAGCTGCTGTGGTTCTGATGAAAGCGCCACCAGGTGGACAGGAGGGGGAACAGCGGGACAACATCCTAAAAGGTTCTGGTTCTGCAGGTGGTGTCAACAGACCATTTCTCCCTCCTCATCCTTCCTGACTGATTCCTCCTTAGTTCTACATTCTGTCGGTGTCCTTGTCTCTACTGGTACCATGATTTGGTACCTGCAGCCCATTCAGGTGGACCAGGTGGTCCAGCTTCTCCAGAATGGAATATCCTTACGTGCCGTGACTAGAAGGTCTGCTTATTCTCTAAGAACAGTGTCAGGAGGGTGGAGGAGGTACCAGTAGACGGGCCGGTACACCATGGAGCTGGACGGGACCGTAGAAGGACAAGAACCCAGCAGCAGGACCGGTATCTGCTCCTCAGTGGGAGGAGGAACAGGAGGGGCTCTGCCAGATCCCTATAAGATGACCTCCAGCAGCTACTGGTGTGATGGTTCTGACCAAACTGTCAGAACCAGACTCCATGAGGCTGGCATTAGGGCCCAACGTCCTCTGGTGGACCTGATCTCACAGTCCAGCACCATGCAACTGGACTGATGTTCACCAGATAACGCCACGTTCTCCATTGGTGCCCCATTCTCCTCACAGATGAGAGCAGGTTCTGACTGAGGTCATGTGACACGCGTGGAAGAGTCTGGAGACGCTGTGGTTAAGTTTCTGCTGCCTGAATCATCATCCAGCAGGACCGGTTTGGTGGTGGGTCGGTGATGTTCTGGGGAGGGAGATCGTTGGAGGATCTCATAGACCTCCAACTGTTAGCTAGCGATACCCTGACTGCTGTTAGGTACCAGGATGAACCCCTCAGACCCACAGTCAGACCTCACACTGGTGCAGGGGACACTTGGTTCCTCCTGGTCCAGGACCAGGCCCACCCTCACTACTGTTTTCAATATTCTACACTATGGACATTTCATTGGTGTGATCAGATTACTGCATGATTTTCTCCAATCCAATTTGTCACAGCCCGGAAACGGTTCAGGATGGAGCGCTGGTTTTGGCCGTATGGAGGACCGCCATCCACGTCAGAGAAGGAGGCCGAAACCTGCAGCGAGGCTGAATATTCAATGCGAGGGGGAAAAGATTTAGAGAAGCTTATCTGCAGTAAGAGAGATGCACTGGGCTAGAAGAGCCTGAGGGGTTCTCAAGAACCAGAACCACTGGTTACAGCGCAGATGTGATTTAAGCTCTTCTCCGCCTAAATCTGCTCTTATTACCTCTGAACAGGTGCAACACAGGTTTCCACCTGTCAACAGGATTACAGGCAAAGATAAGCCCCGGCCAATGAAGATCCATGTAAGTCCAGACCAGGGAGCGGAGAAACAAATGATTTTATATTCTGGGAGAGAGCAGCGTGAGTGAAGGGAGGGAGCGTTAAACCACAACAGAGCGAGGAATCAGACGGGAGAAGAGGGATCTATTACACGTTTAGTATCGGTGAAACACGAGTAAACAGGAAGGACGCCACGTTGGTGGATTTTGTGTGAATTCAGTCTAAACATTTCAATATTGCAGCAACGTATACGGATCAACACTAACAAACAGTCCACACAGGTGATCGTAAACATTTAAAACCATAAAACCATCAAGAGTCCCTGCAGTTATTGCTGCCCAGTGCCAGAAGCAGCGCCGTAAAAATCCCAGCCAATCGCACTACAGCGATGAGCAGAGCGGCAGAGCAGAGTGCATGAGCACCGCCATTACTGCATACAGGAAATCTCCCATTATTCCTGCTTCATGGATGATCTACCGACTTTACTTCAAAAGATTTTCCCCTTCATTCATCCACATCTTTGGAAAAAGTCTAAATGTGGGGTTACTTTAAGAACCCAAATGCTGGGTTGATGCTGCCGGGTAACAGGTCGGGTGGGGTTTGAACGAACATTGAGTTAAAAATGAAAGTCTGCGATGTTCAGCTCAGAAGGTATTGTTAATATGCTAGCTTAATATATCTCGATGGCAGTGAAGTGAAAATGATGTTAGCTGGCTGTGTTATTAACTTGAGTTCACATTAGCTTGCTCATTATAACCACATTAGCTCACATTAGCTTGTTCATTATAATCACATTAGCTCACATTAGCTTGCTCAATGTAAGCTAGGTCACATTAGGTAGCGTTGGCTATTGTTTAAAATTCATGTGGTGCAGCAGATGACATTAAAATAGTTAGACAGTTGGTCAGCGACGCCCACTGCTGCTTAACCTAACAAGCTAGCCATAATGTACCAACATTGTTCTGCTATAAACAGACAATTCATTAGCCAGCTAGCTAACTTGCTAACTTTCCATTATTGCAACCTAGTTAGCTAGCTAATTATTTCATCAAATAATGACATGAACATTTGTGAACTAATATATACATTTAATACAAATATATCAGAGTTTGGGTTTGCATGTTTTGGTTGATATATGTCAACAACAGTCATTTAATACAAAAACAAAACGACAAAAACAAAACCCAACATGTTTGCTCAGACCTACAACTGGACCCTGCTGTGTTAAAACATCCTATGACTGTTTGGCCCCTTTGAGACCCTAGAGTGGGTTACCAAAGTAGCTCAAATTCATTCATTCATTTGTGAGTTATTGCTCAAAACCTCCCAAAGTTCCACGTCTCACCAAGGTTAAGAAAACGTCGACGTTCGTCCCGATCATATTTCATGCGAATCCATCCGCTAGTTTTTCTGTACCCTTGCTGACAAACAAGGGTAAAACCATGAATAAAAACCGGTCAAGAATGCAGTATATCTATGAATTGGTTTTTCGCAGCAGGGTGGTCTCGTCGTCGTGACTCTACCAAAAAAGAAACCAAAGCGTCTGGTTGATTCTGAAGAAGGATCGGGACTACAGAGCAGCAGCGAGTCTTTGATGCAGTTCTAATGTGATGGATGATGGGTGTATGTGTATAACTAGTTCTCTGTGCCGCCTCCTGTTTTTGTGAGCATCAACACTGAGGATAGAGTTCTGGTGGTTCTGGTGACATGCAGCCCGTCTCCCTGTGGGCTAATTAAGAATTATCTTGCCCTGCTTGTCGACGGCATGCTGCTTCCTCTCCGCCACAACTCATAACCCCAAGCCTGGTGTGTGCGTGTGTGTGCGTGTGTGTGTGTGTGTGTGTGTGTGTGTGTGTGTGTAATACACTCATATATTCGCTCACACACACGGTTTCTTTCCATAGAATGCGTTTCACACGGCCTGAGACCGACGTCAGCGTTGGCCCTTATGCTCCGTTATCCCTCAGATTTGAATATGGACACATAATCAATAACAAACTCCTGACAAAGCTGCTCTGATCCCACCCCACCAAAGACGCATGATGCTAATCTTTGCTCGGTTTGCTCTATAAAGTATTGGTCTCACACTACTTCAGGAAAAACCCGTTCTACTCCGCGAGACTTTTTTCCCCAAGTTGGCCTCAGAACCTACATTAAACATCCAGTTTTCTATTTGCAATATCTTCCTCGAAAATCTCTTGTGTTGTACTGCCCCTCAAATAAAATCTGAAGTTGTGGCCCAAAAAGAGTGCTTTTGGGAAAAGAATAGCGCCCCCTAGTGAGTAAAACATGACCAACTACAGTAAAATATGATATTTACAAGATAGAGCTCCTAAATCCGATAAATATTCACCAAATCTTGACAAAATCGCACCAACATTTAAGAAGTTAAGTCTGAAGGACAGTGTTTTTCTCAAAAAGCTACCCTTAGTGGGTAAAGTATGAAGAACTAGAGTGAAATCCGACATAAACACGATAACTCCCTGGAGTTGATTCCTATAGACCAAACTTGAACTAAATCCGAACAACGATTGAGAAAATGTGGCTCGAAGAGTTTTGAAGATAATTCTCACCCTAATGTCGGTAATATACAGCCGATCTTTCCCAAAATCAATCCAGTTCTTTCTAAATATTCAAGGCCCGAAGTGAAATTGAAATAGCTTGATTACGTAGATCCTAATCAGTGAGATCATGTAATCCCACAACCTTCTACTATTACATTAATGCAGTGAGTCTTGTGTTTCTACTCAGAGATGTCAATAATGAGTTCTTTCAACATTGAAATAATAATCTAAAGAGACAAAATCCATGTTTTATATGTTAATAATGTAAAGTGACAGTAAACCTCACTCTCAACATGCCCGTCAGAAGTGAAGGAGAAGTTTGAGAGAGTAGCACAAACAGTCAGGCTACAGTTACCACTTTATCTCCTCCGATCAGCCCCCACTTTTAATGTCATCTCAAATTACAGCCAAAGGGAAACACAAGAGTGGATTTCTGTGCTGGGAAAAAATACCCAAAGGGTATTACAATCTCTGAGTACTATACTGTGTGTGTTTGAAAATAAATAACAATGTTTTTAACAATCAGGAAATGTTAATTCAAGCATTTGAAAACTACTTGAACGTCCACTCAGCAAAATTTTGCCGGGAAGAGGCGCTGCGAGGCAACCCGGAGGATTCAACTCGGCTCGGCTGCCTGGCTCCTTCTCTGTGCAGATGCTGGGAAGGAGGCTGGTGGCCCTGAGATGAGTTGAATCCTTAAGCAGCCGGTTCTGCGCCACCAGCTTCCTTCCCCAAATTCTCCAGCCTGCCAGAGGATTCAACTCAGCTCAGAGGATTCAACTCGGCTCAGAGGATTCAACTCGGCTCGGAGGATTCATCTCAGCTCTGCGCAGCAAGCCTCCTTCCCAGGCAAGACTTTTTTTTTTTTGTTCTAAATAATATGTATGACCCTTCATTTGTCAAAACACAGTACTTAAAACATGAAACCCTCTCTGTCTGTACCAACATGGCGGCCTCTATACCAAAATCAGGACTCATTCCACAGAGATAAAAAGGTCTTTTTCTAAACAAACGTTAAAAAAATATATATCTTTATGTTCCTCTAGAAAGTACACAAAAATAAAATATTTTATTCCATTTACTCAAAGAGATAAATGTTACACACTGGATCCTCCAGATAACATCCTATTCAATTTTTCTTTTTATGTGACATTATTGCTTCTCTGCACCTTCCACAACAAATCCAAAGTCCTCTGTGCCTCAGACGTGAAAGGCCTTTTTTCAATCAGGCCGAAGAACAATAAAAGAATCCATATCAATGAATGTCAGGACTAAATGTGATGTCATTGCCCTGCAATATAGATCAAATGCTTGGCAGTGGCATATTTTTGACTGTTAAGTTAGATGCATGAATCACAAGGGAAAAGATCCGTTTTATTCTAGAACTGAGCCGTTCTTCAGGGTCTGGACAAGCTCAAAGAGAGGGTAAAGTCGGTTCCTGCAAAATCTGTCAGTTACTGGTTATCATGCTAAATCGAATTAAATTGAAATGAAAATTGAATTAGCCCTGAACGTATGTCAGGATGCTCTTCTTGGACTTCAGTCCAAACTCCACAGACCGGGCCTGAGCACAACCATCTGCAACAAGGACATGGATTTTCTGACCTACCATCCAAAACTGTCAGGCAAGATAAAAAACAAATAAGGCTATCCATCGTAAAAAGATAGCGATCTCATTTCTGAAGTACGGCGACTCAGCAGAATTCAAATTCTTCGCATAATCTGCAGCGAAGCAGTACCTGAGTTTTTCTCCATCAGTCATAAGAACATGCCGCTAGATCAGGTGACCCTGGGGCGCAGAAAGGAAAGAGACCGAGGAGAGAAGATGACTTACCACTTCAGAGAAAAATACAAATAGATAAAAGCCAGAAGAAAAGCACCGCTCATGCATGTGAGAACAAATCCGACTTATTACACTGAGATTCATCCCAAAAATGGGTTTGTTACCAACCATGAGCCAGAACTAAGCTAAGCCCGCTAGCACAACACACCAGAGGTCTCCTTACTACGTAGCACATGTGCTTGCAACGAAAAACACAAAAACAGAAGCACAATTCTTAAAGGGGTCGCCACAGCGGATCGTCTCGCTCCGCATATCGATTTGGCATATGTTTTACATCCGATGCCCTTCCTGACACGACCCTCCCATTTATCCTGGTTTGGAACCAGGATAAAAACCCACTCGCTCTAAGGACAGCCACCAACCAAACCCACTCACATTCACTGCACACGGTCAAACGACACTGGAGAGAGAGGACGACTGTCAGCAGCAACATTTGTAGTGAAAAGTTTGCGGGGGCATCATCCGAGACCCAACACAAGCCTGCTATCACCGCTGGGACAGGAGATACAGAACCAAACACTACAGCTGGGCTTACACTGTGCCACTTTTGAGTGGCGGCTAATTCATTTCAAATCACACTGTACAGACCGAACGTTTGCGGAAGCTAACGATCGGTGTGCTCACGCCGTACGACCGGTCCGGCTCCTGCGGCATGTTGTTGCTATTTACAATTGTCAATAAAGTTTGGTTTGAAAGCTCTGAGGCAGAAAAAAAGCTTGGTTTGTTAGCAACATGCTAACAAGACAGAAAGGACCCGTCTGGATTTTTTTTTTTTGCCATCCTGTGTGGCGAAACTTCTTTTTTCTTTCTAAAAGGTTGCCGGCGTATCTGGACCTGTAGGTGTCCAAGAAGCCGTGGACAGTTTGGCTGGTCTATTTAGCAGGGAGAATTGTGGGTAAGCGATATACCGTTGACTGTATAGACTGTTTACTTAATAGCTAGCAGCGCTCTGACAGCTGTGACCTCTTATTTTTATTTTTATTATTAACCACAAACTGCACTTTCTTCTTCATGACTACTTATTATTTTTATTTCTACAGCGTGTTGTGTCGCCATGGCAACTCAGACGCTCTAATAACAATATTAGAATAATGACTATTAAGTTTGTATTTATAATTGATCAGGCTGAAGCAGATGGGTTTTTATTTTTAATTAGAATTTCTCAGAGTCCAGGATGTGGTCCTATGTTAGCTTGAGATGTCCTTAATTCACAAACAGAACATATTCAATCATGTCTTAAACTCATTTCCTGAATAGATTCCTGCAAAAAACTTTTCACAAGCTATCTTCAGATGACTAGAGGGAAAAAAATCACTTTAAACACATAAAAGAACTTTTTCTCTGTGCAAACACACTATAAGCAGGAAAAAAATCAGTTTGTCTTTAAGCCACTTCCACAACATTACACTTCATTTAACTAATCAAGCAACTATTATACTAATTATATTCAAGAGCGACATTAATATGATAATCAGTCATCTTCAAACGTGACAGTTTAACGTTTCAGCTGTAGTGTGGTGGCGGCTGTCAGTCATTTCTTAGCCTGGGTTGAACCCGCATGATGGATGGATAGACAATAAATAGAAAGAACCAAAGAACGATAAAACGATAGAACCAGAGAGAGAGAGAGAGAGAGAGAGAAATAAGAAAAGATGGAACAATAGACAGAAAAATATTTAGAACTAACATAGGTCAACAGGTAAACAGATCATAGAATAAATGGAACCACAGACAGGCAGATACTTTTATTTGTCCCAATTTGCAAGGAGACAGAGGCAGTAAAATTAAGGGGAAATGTTTTGGTAATATAAAATATATGTATTAAATACTAAAATAATAATATTAATAATTCTTACTTCATCAATCAGGCCGTTATACATTAAATTCATACAAGACAACATTGTGATTTATTCTCTGTGTTTGAACCATCCTTAAGGACCTGGACTGTTTCACTGTATGAACCTGGACTGTTTCACTGTATGAACCTGGACTGTTTCACTGTATGAACCTGGACTGTTTGACTGTGTGAACCTGGACTGTTTCTCTGTATGAACCTGGACTGTTTCTCTGTATGAACCTGGACTGTTTCTCTGTATGAACCTGGACTGTTTCACTGTATGAACC
>VRLP01006910.1:0-25061 GCA_009660295.1 Lophius piscatorius | reverse complement strand
TTCATACAACAAAACAGTCCAGGTTTATACAGTGAAACAGTCCAGATTCATACAGTGAAACAGTCCAGATTCATACAGTGAAACAGTCCAGGTTTATACAGTGGAACAGTTCAGGTTCATACAGTGAAACAGTCCAGATTCATACAGTGAAACAGTCCAGATTTATACAGTGAAACAGTCCAGGTTCATCCCGTGAAACAGTCCAGGTTCATACAACAAAACAGTCCAGGTTTATACAGTGAAACAGTCCAGATTCATACAGTGAAACAGTCCAGGTTCATACAGTGAAACAGTCCAGGTTCATACAGTGAAACAGTCCAGGTTCATACAGTGAAACAGTCCAGGTTCATACAGTGAAACAGTCAAGGTTCATACAGTGAAACAGTCCAGGTTCATACAGTGAAACAGTCCAGGTTCATACAGTGAAACAGTCCAGGTTCATACAGTGAAACAGTCCAGGTTCATACAGGTGCTTCAATTTCACTACCAGACACACACTATAATTTCTGGAGATATTTTCTGGTTTAAATTCAAAGATACAGTAAGATCATAAGAAAAAGTACGGTACATTAGAGGTGAGGCTGTTAGTGGTTTATTACAGTAAAATAACTGTGAAAAGTTTGATATTGTTGTCTGACGAGGTCAATATAATCTTCCAAAATTCATGATGTGATGAGAGCAAACAAAACAGCAATTTTATTTACTTTAAAAAAAATAATACTATGTAAACATGTTTTTTAGAAGTCAGAATTGGTGTGGGAGCTGTTATCCATCACTTGAGTGTGGAAGAGGAGTAGACACAGGAGAACCACAACAAGACCAACAGATGATATGGGACATCCTCTTCACCACTGCTTGTCTTTGCTCTTTTGACTTCCACTTTGACTTAATCCATCATCGACTCTTCTCCACCTCCATCTCCTCATCCCTCCATTTAATCAAATGATCTTCCCTGTCCTTGGTCTCAACCCTGCTTTAGTCCGTCCACCTGCGTTCTCCTCCTATTCTCACTTAGACCTTCATGCTCTCACCGTCCCCACTCCCTCCATAGAGCCTCTCTGGAATGTGTCACCTCCCCACCTTGTCTCCTTCCCATTAACTTTGGAGCAGATGGCAGGGCCTCGCTCTCTCTGTGTGAGCTTGACTGACAGGGGCTGGTCATCAACCTCTATAGACCACTAGTTGTATGCTGCTCTGCTCTGTTCTGTCTGTCCTCTCCTCTCCTCTCCTTTTCATAATCCCGTCCCTTAACTCTCCTCTTCCAGTCTCCTCTAAACCTCTTCTTTTCTCATAAACTTTATTTGTGCTTTATTTCTCAAAACCTTGCATGAGCTTAACAAAAAGCTTACATGCTTTTAAACATATGATTTAACTGCACTTATCCCGTGTTTCACTGTGAGTCAAATCAGAAGGTTGAAACCACTCTTGAGGTTAACACAAAGCTACAGCCAGGAGAGAGTTAGCCAAGATAGCATAAAGACTGGAAATAAGGAGAACCAGGGATCTTCGTGCTGTCTATCAAAATCATTAAGGATACTGCACAGCTCGCTTTACAAAACTTTACAAGAGTTTTACAGGATGTTATGACTGTATCTGATATCACTATGGTAAACCATCTTTAATCTCTTTTCACACCGCTGTTTTTGCATGACTAGTTGCCAATCTTTAGCTTCATATGTTTCTCATGCACATGGACATACATACATGTGATACATTTCATCCATATGAGACACACAGGAATTTCATCTATCTCCAATATGCACCGATCAGCCTTAACATTATAACAACTGACATGTGACAGGTGTAGTCAGACTTGATTTTCACGATACAATGACACCTCTCTCTGTGCAGGCTTTATTAGGCATGTCAACAATTTATCCTGAAGTTGATATTTGGAGGCAGGTAAAATGGGCAACCGTAAGGATCTGAGTGATTTCGATATGATCCAAGTTTTGATGACTGGACGATTGGCTCAGAGCATCTCCTGAACTGCAGGTCTTTTTGGTGAACCGGCGACAGAGGGGTCATGGGCACCCAAGGTTCATTATTGCACTACGTGAATTGTAGCATGTCTTGTCCAATCCCACAGAAAAGCTATGGTAGCACAAAATGCTGGAAAAGTTAACGCTAGTTCTGATAGAGGTTCTGTCAGAACACACAGTACATCACAAAATTGTTTTCAAAGGATAAAAATTAAGGACATGATAGTAGGTGGGTCGTTTTCATGATATTGCTAATAAGTATACACCCATCCGCTGCAATATTAGGTACTCAGAGAATACCCCAACCATTCAGACCCGGAATAACTGGCATGACGTCATTTAAGTGGGAAAACACGTTGACATAGCGGCCAGCACAGCAAGAAGGTTCCAGGTTCAAATCTACCCGGGAATCTGGAACATTTCTGTGGGGCGTTTGCATGTTCTCCCCATGTGTGTGTTGATTCTCACTGCATACTCCGGCTTCCTCCCACAGACAGCTATTATAAATCAATTAGTGACTCAGTTAGTGATTCTTCCCGTATGTTTGAATGGTTGTTTGTCTCTATGTGTTGGCCGTGGGATGAACTGATGAAATAGTCCAGGTTGTACGGTGTCTGTTGCTAAATGTCAGCTGGGATACGGTCCAACCCCTGCATCCCTGAACAGGATAGTCAAGTAAAGATAATGGATGGATGGAAACCAAGTCAATGTTGGCTTATTTTAAGAAACGTACATAAGTTACCTAATATCGAAAACCTTAAAATGGAGCCTCATCCTAACCCAACCCAACCAAACCAAACTTTTATTTAACAACATAAACCACTGTCCAAAAATGTCTCCTGGTTGAAATTTTTAACATACAGATGAGAGAGTGGTGTTGACCTTCTAACCTGTAATGCTGAGAGAAAGTGAATAACATTAATTCCCAAAAGAAGATGATTCCTTTGGACACGGAAACAGTCAGACTACAAACTATAAATTTTGAGGAAAAAAGAATCACAGTGTGACTCAATGTGAATTTCTCATTTATTAAATCAAATCACTTATATTATTACAGAACTTTCCACCAAATTTCCATGACCGTATTTTACATTTTCTTTCCAGCCACTATGATATTGGAAACTAATGCAACAACTTGAAGAATAAAAATGTGATCATGGAAGACCAACCTTGAGATATATTCCAAACTCTCAGAATTGATATCTAATAACAAGCTAACAGTACTTAACTAGTTAAAGTTCATGATAGTGATTAAATAACCACTATTTTTGATCATAAGTGGCAAAAGAGAATCACATCACACAACAAATTAGCATTATCCATGCAGCCTCTGACTGGCTGGTTTGGATGCGGTACCAGTGACGTGCTGTGAGGTTCGTGGCAGGCTTAGGCACTGACCCTTTCGGAGTCAGATTTACAAATACATGAACCCAATAGAACAACTTAAATTCACCACTGATTTGCCAGCTTACACACTGACTACTGGTTGTGTTTCATATTTCATTTCAGAATTCTCTTCACACACATAGGAGAGGTACATATACCACCGCAATTCTACATGCATACGGTGCGAGAGAAAATCATAGGTTCGTCCCATTAAAAAAAAAAAAAAAAAACTATAGAAATGAGAAAAGATGTTAAATTTGGTATTTTCGGTTAAAAATAAAGTTTATCATTAACCTTCTTACATTTTTGTCTTTACAAAATATTTTCATTTATGTATGAAGAAAATGGTTTAAAAAATAAAGACCAAATGAACGGTTCATTTTAAAAAATGTAACAATTAATTAATTTTCCTGGGGTGGCTTGGATAAAGAAACTTCTATTATTGCAGTCAAAGCAAAACGTCAAAAAAACAGAACATTGTAGTGAACTTGACTAATATTTTGTCTCTCCGTGGAAGAGGACAAAATATTAGAGAGAACAAACCTAAACCAGCAAGAATATATATGTTATACACATACATGAACACATTTCCCCTTCTATTGAAAGTAAGGAAATATTGAAAGGGTCTACAAACATTAGATTGGCGACAAACAGTGAGAAAGCAGAAGGCACATAGGCTCATAGCTGCCTCATCTTGCGTGTCTCCTTTCTATTTGAACAGGAAATACATAAATTCAGCGATTTTGATAATAAAAAAATGAATGAAATGATTGTAATCCTACAGAAAACACATTTATAGCACATATACACATACAGGGACAGGGGTTGCAAATTAGCCTCGGCTACAAAACCTGAATGCATGACATCTATTTGGTATTTTATGTGAAATAATGTTCAATGTTTTTGCCCTGCTCAGTAGACAAATATTAATATTTATTTTTATTTTATCATTATTTTTTGGGGGGATTTCATGATTACAGGTGAGGCTCTGCCTCCTGCCACCTGCCTCCACTGACGAACGTAAGAACCTACTATTTTACAGGAAGGTTGGCAACCCTATGTGGTAAGGACAAAACACAAACACACAGACGAAGAAAAGCAGTAACATTCCATTAACAGGTCTATGTTCACTCCATAGACACAAGTGATGAAGGAGCTTACCCTCTGAATATCAACTCTTTATAAGGAACTCATTGAAGTACATGGAAATACAATTTTAGGATTATACATGAAGATATTACAAGACTTTTCTTTACCTTTGCCACTTTTTCAAATTGTTTCATATGTCTAGGGTGAAACATTTTCCAAAAGTGTATGTAAAATAAAAAAATAAAAAACACACATATAAAGTTAACAGAACTTTATTTACACAGATGCATTTACAGATTACTGGCACTTTCATATTAATCACACACATATCAAAGTCCATTCTAGTCCAGTCACTTAGAAAGCTGCTTCATGGTGCTTGATGAAGCAGTTTCGTTCAGCACAGGTGGAATCTGCAGACCACGTTTGAACACAAGATAATTCCTTTCCTGCTGCAGTACTCGGGTCTAGCGGGTGGTGTAGACACGAACAGGGACAGGTCAAACCGCACACAGTCATCTTGGGTGTAGCAGCGGTGTCCCCGCACAGCCGTGGGGACTTCAACAGAGGTGCTAAGGCTGCTTGGAGATGCTGAGCTCCTTCGGGGACGAGGCGTGACTGGCCTCCGGCTGCTGGCCCCCCTGAACAAACGGATCCCCAAGTTCTTTAGTGAATGGCTATCCACAGTCAGAGCCTTGTCTGACTGTGGATGGTGCAGGGATTCGTGAGGCTGACATCAATTGCATATGCAAACAGCAGCATACCACCTCTTGAATTTCATAGGGGTACTGTAGAAGTGGACCAACATGTCGCACTTGTCAACGTTCCCCATGTTGGCATTGTAGCTTTGATGACAGCCTGGGGTGTGAAATTGAACCCATTTATTGAAATAGGAGCCATATATAGTGAAATATGTGTGATTTTAGTAGCGCCCCTGGATGATTTTTGATTAAACCAATAATGGCTAGATATCAATCAAAATTTGTCAGAAAAGTGCTTAAACATTAAAACTCTCCTCTCTTCTCCGCGCATTTTCTGGATGACAGCTGTGCAGAGCAGGGGGGAGTCTTCAGCTTCTGTTTGCAGGCAAAAACCTTCACATCACCACTAAAACCACTCTGCAGAGCCTTTCAGCTCAATGTCAAATCTGCCATGTCAGAACAACATCCTTGCTGCCACAATGTCATTCTGAAGAATTACATTCTTCCACCCCCCCCCCATCCCCAAACCAAGGTCTTTGCTACATAAAAGCAGTTGAAGACACTAACATGATGGTATTTTTTTGTGAAACAATATTCTTCACCGTGGTGATTGATCGCATTCAAATTGATTTTCTTTCTCTCTCCTGCGAAGAAGAGTGGTCTGTCCTTCTGAAGACAGCAAACTGGCAACATAAATAGAGTGGCAGGATGGAGAGGAACTGAACGAGGATCCATCTTCAACGCACCACAGAGAAACAGATGTTTCAGGTCACAGCCAAAGATAAGCCTCCTCATTCTCGCTCTCTCTCCCTCACATTCATTGAACACTCCACCTGACTGTCTTTAATCAGTCTCTCTCCACCTCCACTTCACTCATTCCCCATCCTCCCTTTCTGATCTGTTGCCCAAATAGGAAAGTGCTCATTGTGCTCTTCTTCTCTTAACCTTCACCATCCCAAGATGCTTTGTTTAAACACAGCACAGGTGGGACATCCTGATGACTAAGCTTAAAATTTCCCGTTAAATTAAAAGATGGTGTCAACATCTGGGCATAGGTCCAAAATAATTTATAACAACGACCTTAAAGTTTCTCTTGAATCCGTGGAGGTTTTTTCCTACAGGCAGTAGCAACAGAAGATATCGTAAATGTTCAATTGTGATTCCAATGGTGAGCAGAGCAGGACATGATCATGTGTATTGTATGATGTTTATTACCTCCACCAAGGAGGGGATGTTATTACTCCTCTGAGTTTGTTTGTGAGAAGGATTACGGAAGAATCACAGGATGGATTTGCATGAAATTTTAGCCAGAGGTAGGATTTGGCATATCCTAGAGTTGGTTAAACTTTGCTGATGTTATGTGTTTCACAGCATTTAAAATAAATCAAAATAAAACAAGAAATCATTTGGAGTAGTGATGTCACAATGCGGCTTTTACTGCCTCTTTTCCTCTGATTACTTATTTAAAAAAATGTTTTAAGGTGGAGCTGGGTGTCAGGTGTCATATATATATATATATATATATATATATATATATATTTATATAGTTTGGGCCCCATTATTTATGTTATACTATGGCACCGCTGCACTTTCGGTTGTACATTAGGCCTACTACATGAATGACAGATCTGTATGATGCATACGGACACAATCAGGGCACACTTCATCACTAAGCAATGGTGCTCACAATACTTATAACTCTATGGTTCATGCGGCAATCTTTTAGGATATCATCGCCGCAGATCCTTCGGGTTAACATGATAACTCAAATACCATTATATGGATCAAGTTCAAATTTTATTGTGCGAGGAAGTACTGGAGTAATTTTGGTAAGGTCATTTTCATATTTCTGACACTAGGGGGAGCAAACCTTTTTAGCCATAAATTCTCACTGGACAAATTTTGTCTAAATTTGGTGGATGTTAAAGGACTCGAGGAGATCTATCTCATATTCCTTATTTTATCCATATTTTATTTTATTTTTTTTCTGACATAACTTCCTAACAATCAGTCCAATTTAGTCCAAATTCAGTGCATAAAAATGGAGGAGATCTATCTTGTATATATATCATATTTTACTCTAGTAGTTTATATTTTACTCACCAAGAGGAGCTTTTTTATAAAAAACACAGTTGTCTTCCTTTTCACACTTTAGTGCGTGGTAGAACTGGATTGATTTTGGTAAAGGTCAGTTGTATATATTTTTATTTCCAAAAGTTTTTGGCCATAATTTCTCGACCATTGGTCCGATTTAGTCCAAATTTGGTGGCCATGAATCACCTCGACGAGGTCTGTCTTATTTATATTATATTTTAATCTAACAGATCCTATTTCACATAGTTTGCAGAGCTTTTACTTTTTAACTTAAGTTGACTTAAAATATTGTGGACATAACTTCCAATTTAATTTCAGAAGTTCAAACTGGGAGATAACTTGTACGATGAAGAGGATTAGGGACTTTTCAGGGATATATCATGGCTCTCTGGGATGACAGTATAGGTCAAGTCGAATATTGCAGTAGCATTCTCTACAGTTCATCACCCTTGGTCCCAATGTTTCCAGTGCAACCGAACTCTACTGCCAATCTGTTTACTTATACCTTCTCCCAAGAACCCACTGCTGCTTAATAATTCTCCTCCTCCCTTAGCGTGGAGAACCAGGCCTCCTTCTGCCTAATGTTAGGGTTCAACACCACATTCCATCCTGCAGCCTCTGCTCTCTAGACCTATTGTTTTGCATCTGTGGTCTTGTATTTGTGTATAAACAAAGGTGTCAGAGAGAAGCTCCTCATTGTGGTGTGCTATTTGGCCAAAATCTGAAAATATTTACACGGTTCCAGTGCAATACTTGTTTGGAGGGGATTTTATACTTTACTTCATGAAACATAATGCGGCTGATTTGAGGCATGAATGTGTTGGGGTGACGGTGGCTCAGTTGTTTGACTGACAGAGCGGTTGTCCACTTATCTGAAGGTTATTGATTCGATCCCCGGCCGCTGCAGTCCACATGTCGAAGTGTCCTTGAGCAAGATACTGAACCCCAAGTTGCTCTCAATGGCTGTTCCATCGGTGTGTGAATGATGGCAGAATGGTTACTGCTCCTGATGAGCATGTGTTGCCTTTCATGGCAGCCTCTACCATCACTGTATGAATGTTTGTGTGAATGGCCGAATGCTGTCTGCTGTTGTAAAAGCACTTTGAGTGGTCGAGCAGACTATAAAAGCGTTATATAAGTACAAACCATTTACCAAAAGTCTAATAATTTAACCATCTTCAATTTAGAAAAAAATGAACCAAACCCAAACACATTTGATGCTATGAGGTATAATCAGTAATCAAACTTAATTTGAAAAGGTCAATATTTTTATTTACTAAACTTCAGATGTTAATTTTAAGTTCTGATCTTAGAATTAGATCTATTTAGATATTATAATTAGATAATTCAATTTAAGTCTAGCTGAGTTTAACTTGACAGATGTATCTTAATACACTGAATTAAGCTGATACTATTACATAAGTCAATTATCAAAGTTGATTAAGACATTTATTTCAGTCATTATCACTAGCCAGATGGTTCCTTGTTTATCACATTCCCTGTCCTTACTTGAGGACAACTTTTAATTTTCAGAAAGTTATAACTATTAAACTTACGTTGTGTCGAAGGTGAGATACACTAGATGTGCTAATATCTTCCACTGCTGCATTGAATCCGTCCTCTCTTACTGATAAGGCTGTGTGTCTGTGCTGGATCACACTATAGAAGCTCTAGACAGCTTATTCGGTGTGTGTGCCTGTGTTCAGGCACACCATATATGTGTTAGTGTATGTGAGCAGACTAGACTGTGGAGACCTGTAGACAGCTTATTCACAACACACAGATAGCAGCAGAATTCTTATCTAGTCTACCTTCTCGGATCGTGTATTGATGGTCCAATCTGCCTCAGACTGCTGAATTCAGGAACAAAGGCTCTGATAAGTACGGTAGGAGTGTGCAGCGGACTACAGGGATTTAAAAATAAAAAATAAAATCACTCCATGTATTTGTGTTGTAAATGGTTGGAGATGTGAAATAATAGAGCTCACCTCCATGCTGAATTCAGAGACACAAGGGTGCAGCGGAATTGTTATGACAGCACAGAAGAATGAAAGCAGAGAGAAGATGATTTGATGCTGCTGTGTTTGGATCACATTGGGTCACATGCAGTGTGTCAACCGAATAAAACAGGTGCTAGAGGTGAAATGAGAGCTCAGAACCCTCTTCCTCACCTCAGATACAGCAGCAGAACACGAAACATACTAAATCAAGGTTTCAGGATGGGCGGATGGGTGAAGTAATGAAATAAGACAAGGGAGGCATAGACCGCGAGCATAAATAATAGATGAAATCTTGAAAAATATTTATGATATTACGATTACCATCATTTCATGGCTCAGATGTAAAATGAGTAGTTTAAATTGTGATGTCATAAATTAAAAGCCAAGGAATTGTGAGTTGCTAAGTGGGGAAAACATGATGAATTAACCATTACGATTTTTCTTAAATGAATCCCAATAATTTTGTTTGATTACATTTAGAACAAAAACTATTATCCCAGAATTGTAATAACAAAATTAACCATTTATTTCCAGTAGAAGATATACCTTAAATCTTTACTCATTTTATAGACATGGAACTTTTTATATGAATTTTTTATTGGACATCTGGAGCTAAATTGATCCTTTCTTTGAAGTGTTTTGGTCGGTACTCACTCTTCCTTAACTGAAAAGCTGTTTCAGATCAAAACACTCATGCCTGGTGTGTGTGGAGCGGAGACGTGTTCAGTGCTCTGCAGCAGCCATCGCTCCACCATGCAGCGCCGCGTACTGAGCACTGCGCAGTAACATCAGTGGGTGTGGTGGAACTTTTCAGGGCCGACGAAGCAGAAGAAGCTTATTTTCTTTTCAGCACTTTGATGAATTTATCAGTTATGCAGGAACTCCATGATAGCTTTTGATAAAACTTGGTGGAAGGGTGTTTCCAAAAATGAAGGCATGGAATTTTGGGAGTAGATCTGAATAAACAGTTTGATCCCTGATTTTTTTCTTCACATAGTTTACCTTGTAAGAATACATTTTCATGGCACACATGTATATTTTGAATTTGGATTAGGGTTCAATTTAATTTAAAGCCACTGCTGCCCTCGCCGGAGGTATGCACTCTACTGATTGACCTTCTTATTATCTATCATTGTGGATATATGGAGACTTTTTTTTGTCCAATTAATACGTAGTCATGTCAGTAGGATGTTGTAATTTTCAACCAATGTCTGAAAATGGATATGAGCATCAATGTCAAATCACATGAAGAAGTTTTCACAGAGTGATTTACTCAAATTCACTAGGATAGATGGGTTGGGATAAGATGCTCATATTTATACCTTGATATTTTTCAAATGATGAAATAATTGTCAGGTGGTCTTCCTCTCTTTGAGTCTAGTATTCAAAACCCATCGGGTCAAATGATCATACTCTCTATAATCTAATTGTTCTATTTTTATATTTTTATATTGCGTGTTGGTTTTATCTGTTGTTTTATTGTTTTTGTTTTTTCATTGTAAAGTGACCTTGAGTGATCAGAAAGGCGCTTATAAATTATATCTATTATTATTATTATTTTGTGGTGAAAAAAAAGCATGTTGTTATTATTTAATGTGGTATACAGTCTAAAGACTAAGGTTTTTGCCGGGATGCAATCTGACCACAGAGAGTTAATAAATTACCTGCACAGAGGAGCTCGTGTTTATACTAGGATCCCCGGATCAGTCACTCTCTTTTTGGATAAGTATGACCCAAGGAACGATTTGGTGGCGATCAGGATCATCATCGTCTCGATCCAGAATGCTCTGATCGATGTGATCAGAGCATTGAATCTGATCAATGCTCTGATCAATATAAAGGATCTAGCATGGACCTAAGTAGTATTCCAGATGTTTCTATCCAGAATGTTAAAATTTATTGGAAATTCACTCTTGTGAGATAACAAAGAATAATGTAGAGACTTGATCAAAGATTAAATTGTAGCTGAAAATTAATGTTTATGTTCAGCGTTAAATCTTCAAAAATCTTGAATTAAAGGACTGTGTGAATGTTAGTGTGAATGGTTACTGCTCATGATGAGCATGTGGTGCCTTACATGGCAGCCTCTGTGTGAATGTTAGTGTGAATGTTAGTGTGAATGGGTGAATGCTGACTCACATTGTAAAAGTGCTTTGAGTAGTCAAGTAGACTAGAAAAGCGCTGTATAAGTACAGTCCATTTGCTTTTCAGAATCAGCTTTATTGGTCAAGTATGTGTTGGCATAGAAAGAATTAGACTCCATGTTCACAAGGTTCTTACACAATAAACAACATAGGAATAACAACAAAATACATTTTTGTCTATAAAAATGTCAAGTATTGGAGAGTTCAGTGAAGATGCTGCAAAGAAATGCAATAATCTTATGGTTAATAGGAAAACTGTTCTGCCTCCGTGGAATGATCTTGTGTTTACAAAAGGGGGAACCACACACTGTTAGGGTATCCACTTATCAAAAGAAAATAAATTCTCTCATTTGCTTTACTCATCTGTAGAAATTGAAACACAATTAACGTTTCCTTCTGCTGAATCCGGTGACGGCTACTTTATTACAATGCAAGATGTGTCTGAGTTACACAAAGTTTTTCTATTCTATCATCGGTCCATTAAAAGTTACACCTCTCCATCTACCTCACTAATTCTGCTTAATGGAGTTGAAAACTTTCTCGTACTGACCGTGATCTCATTTCAGATTGATAATGAAACCCAGTGATGTGTGTGTATTTATATACTGTATATATATAAATATATACTGTATATCTGTTTACCTCTGTGCACTCGCATGCATGGATGTCTGGGTGTCAGTTGATTGCAATAATCCGTAGACTTCTTTATTAATTTATGTCATACCTGCCTTTTTACTGAATTACTCGGTGGGCCCTAAGGGTCTGGAGCTGCATGCAATGCTGCAAATAACAGCTCCAATGAAAAAATGCAAATGATCCGGCTAGATTCCGCACCAAATCCATAGGGACCCCTTAGACACACACACCCACACACACACACACACTCACAGACACACACACACACACACACACACACACATGATCACAAACACACACACACGCATGCACATACACACACACACACACACAAACACACACACACACACACACACACACACACACACACACACACACTCTCTTTCTCTCTTGGACTTGCTTTTTTTCCCATCTTTCTCTACCTCCTTTCTTTCTCTCCCTACATCTCTCTTTCTTGCCATGGGGAGAGGAAGCCGGATGAATATCAGCAGGGGTCAGAAAAATGCTTGAAGAGAATAACAGAGGCATAATAAACAGAAGCCTTCATTCAAATTATTAGACGTACACTTTCTCACACTCCACATGCTGGGAAACACACACACATTCATACCCACACACACACAATGGAATCCAATCAATCAGCAAAGTTGCCTTATCTCCTGCGTATGAAAATGGAACTTCAGAAATTAGCTCATTTATTTTGGACAATTAGGGTTATTGAAGTGTGACAGTGAAAATTTAGTGTTCACTGAGGCGTATACTTGGCGACAATAGCAGGGAGCCAATTGAGTGCGAGAAGCATTTAAAGCTGTAGTATTTACTTATCAATGTAACCGGCGCTCTGTGTTGATCTCATTAAAACCTCTTCCTCTGTGTTCCTTTATTTAGACAGGATTGAGACAGAGAGAGGAGACAGGAGCAGTCATCCCTGTCGCAGGTGATATAATAGCCTGATCAAAACATGGAAACGGGAAAAGAACAACGTAGAGTTTTTAAAACCAGGCTCCACCTGTGAAATAAAGGAGTTATACTGCCTTCAGGAATTTAATTTATCGAATCTAAGAAGCTTTTCAATGTGGTGTGTGTGGCTGAGTTCAATAGGGTTCTTGAATTTCATACTTGACTTATTACCTACAGAGACTACAGTTCACAGATGTGCATATTATATGTATATATATATACATATTATATATGTATATATATATATAAATTAAACACAAATTTACAAATAGCGACCTGTCAATCAAACAGTGCACAACATGGGTATAGTTGGAAAAGTATTCAGATCTGAGCCTCCTGGATCCATTTATTATTCACAAGACATAAATTACTTCTTTTTTTTAAAATTATGTTAAAGTAGACAGTAAGGCATCTTGTGACTTGAACAAATAACACTGCAGCCTCCTGTCGGCCGAGTGCAGAGGTTTTCTCTGCTATAGCTTTGCTGATATGGGTTGCAGACAGTTGTCTGCTGATGTCTGGAATGATCTTGGTGAGCCTGTGCTATTAAGACAGGATCACTCCTTTTGATGAGATGAAGATGGTCGTTCGTTATCTACTTTACTAAAATGTATTCTTATTCTTATTATTCTTATTATTATTATTCTTATAATTATTATTCTTATTCTTATTCTTATTATTCTTATTATTATTTACTATGCTACAAAAGAGACATCATTTGACATTTGACTGAAGATAATATGTGTATGTATATAGGACCCGGGTGTTTGAACAATGCTCACATTATTCTGCAAAACACTCAGAGTCATATATGAGCAAAAACCGCCGAATAAATGCAAACAAAAACATTGTGGTAGGAAGGCAGAGGTGGCATTAATTTACATTTTAAGTCAAGTAGAAATACTGTTACTTGAGTAAATGCAGAAGTATTTACTTGTTGGTCAGACTGAAATATATTAAATGTATAGAACTAGAAAAACAACCCTTTGAAGGACATCTCTGATTGCTTTTGTTGTTTAAACCTAACTGAACCTTACGTCATATAATTATAATAACAAATTCTTATAGTCAGATATATTATAGAATTATTGTTGCATCCGCCGCTGCAGATCTTTTTTGTTAATGTGATTACAAAAATAGAAAACTTTTCAAATTTTATACTTCCTTAGCACACCTTAGTGTGAGGAAGAACTGGATTGATTTTGGGAAAGGTCGGTTGTATATTTCTGCCAGCTTCATCTCTGAAAAGTTCTCAGGCCATAATTTCTCAACCGTTTGTCCAAATTCGGTGCAAACGAATCGACTGGAGGAGATCTATCATGTACATATCATATTTTATTCCAACAGTTCATAGACAGACAGACATAGGCCTAGTTGGATCAGGAACTCTATTTCAGCTTCTATTGCTCCCATTCATAGACAAAGAGGCAGAGACGGTAGTGGGGTCTCCATGGTGTTCATTCCATGGCCACATCGTAGATTCTCATTTTGTTGACTTTCAGCCACATGTCGTGCGTATAATATCCCGTCAGATGCATGACTGTACATTTCATGTTATTTTGACGTTATGTGCTGAAGTCATCTCTTTATGGAGATTCAGCAGAAGAAGAACATCACTAATTTGGAAACCAAAGAGACAAGATTAATCCACAGTGAGCAGTTATTTTTCTTTCACTTCCTCAAAGTTTTCTAAAATGCTTTATCTCATTTACAGCAGGTAACGATGATACATCATTGCGCTTCCATTTTTAATCACTAACCTGTTTCCAGTGTTGATTCAGCTCTTTTATAACTTAATCTGAATGCAGGTATTCATTTTGGTTATGAACAGAGAGATTTATGATAGTTTGTTATTTGAACGTCTTCTCTTTTGCAGAAATGCAACAACTTTATACCAAACTGTCGATAGAGACAAACCACAGAGGTGAGAGACACAGCGATCTGGTTACACCTCACCTGTAAAACAATGCTGCACACACAGCTAATAACAAAACCTTATCAACATGCAGTGTTCTGCAGCAATCTAACATCTACCTAAGAGGTCTTAGATTAGATTTTTAAATGAACTACCTCCTTTTGCTTCATTTACTTACCGTAGTCTACATAATTCATCACAATTTACTGTGACAGTTGACTTTAATCAGGCTGCTTTTGAAGGAAAGGGGGATGGTGATAGTGTGAATGGTGTTCATACGTTTCCGTCGCCTCAGACAGTAATCTGCAGGGACACAAATAAGGAAACACTGACAGGGGCCATCTATAAAACGATAAATATTTAAGATAGAATTTTAATAAATAATCTTCTCTTCATAAAAGCAGTGTTTGTTATGGCCTCCCGGTTGTCATTACATATTCAGTTGCTTTTTTCTGTGTCATCAGCATCTCTTCAATATTAACACCTCTGCAGATGGATTCCTGATTGCCTGGCTAAATGTGTGTCTCGCCTGCCTCTAAATTATTATTGTTGTCATTATCATTATTAATGGCTTTTCTGTTTGCAGTCAATTTACATCCCATTCTTTGAGCTGATGAGACAGTTCTGAATCCCTGCGACAATATTTCCCCTCCTGCTTTCATGTTTTAGTTTCCTCTCTTGTTTCTCTCGCCGTCGAGAGGCCTCGGCTCTGTTGTATTTATTGAATCTCACTGTGAACTATGGGAGCTATAATATAGAGCTTTCAGTAATGTATTCTGTATGTAAATGAAGGAGGGAGACGGCAGCACCAACGTTTCATTAATCTGAGTATGTGCGGTGTATGCGCACGTGTAGAAACTCAAATATAAGCCAGGTCTCTGCTTTGGAGGGTATCAGACTGACTACTGATCAGCTGATCAAATCAATCTTAGCATTTCAGTGCGGCCTGCTCAGAATCTGGACAAGTGTTACGGTTAATGAACAGAAACAACACAGAGGAGAAAAGACGTGAAATAAACGTGTGCAGGGAAGAAAATGTCTTTAGTTAGCCATGAAATTAAGAAAAAGATTCCATCCATGCTCTGAAAGTACAAAGGAGTATAAGGGCCAGGCGTAAGAAAAGAAAATAGGAGAGGGGGGAGATTTTTCTTTTAAATTCATATTTCATTTAGAGAAAAAAGTCAAAATGTAAGGAATAAAGTTAAACAAAATCAGAGAGATTTTTTTATTTTTGTTTATCTTTCATTTCTGTACCTCCCCCAGTGTGCAGTCGGTCTGGTCAACCCCCCCAAGCGCGCGATGGATGTCATGAAGTAGTCTGCTATTATTCTGGGGTCTTTATTTATTCTGGACACCCCCATCCACACAACATCGAGACTAAAACCATTTATACATTAATACATACAACAGTGCAGTGTGATTTCAGCTGGTCATATGAATCCATATTTCACCTTTTTCTGACATGTCGACTTTAATCTCCAAATAAAATAGGAAAAAAAAAAAGTAATGCCTGGCCCTATCGTATAAGAGTAATAGGAAAGTGGAAAAATGTTCAGCTTTTTTAGAAAAAAATCCCCAAATAGCATTTGTGCTCACATTTTGAAATGCTACAACTATCAAAGTTTCCAAATATGTTTCTTGTCCACATAGTCAACACAGTTAAACACATTTTCTTCATAATAATAATACAATGCAGTCATTGTGCTACTATGTATCTTTCATACAGGATATGAGGCTTTAAGTGATTTAGAACAAATTTCCTACAGCAAGAATACAGAAGAGAGAGAAGCCAGAGAAATAGCAGAAAAACAGGCAAAGACAGTTCATATCAATTTGATCATGGTGGTGAGGTTGGATATGTATAAAGTCGTGATAATAATAGGCACCGAAAAAAAGCCTAATGTTAATGAAAATAGAATACAAAGTATTATTAAAAGTTGAGCACTCAAGGAAGATGTGCAGATTACTTTCTAGCCGGTCTTTTAGAAAGTAATGGCTGTTCAATTTTGAAAGGAAGAGATGACACTTCAGTTTGTTTTTTTTAAATGTTTTGTGTCGTGGCCTCTCTGATATTTAGAGTTCACGTGTTCCACCACTTTATAATCTGGATCCGTGATTTCTTCTCGGCTGTTTCTTGGAGCCTCCTTAAACCAGCAGCAGATAATAAACCTGAACGCAAAGGATGTAGGAAGAGTCAAACTAATTTTACCTCCTCTGCTGCTTGGTAGAAAATTAGATGCTTTCAAATACTATGAAATATATGATAGTATTATGCAGTGACATTCAGAGGGGAGTAGGGGGGCCCCGCTGTCCTTTACAAGGTTCCACAGGCCACGAGAAAAAAAGGTTTTTAAAGAAAACGAGACAAATCCTATCAGATGTGAAATGTAAGATCCGCCTCTGAATGCGTTCTTGTAATTGAAAATGCACACATGCAGATGCTCTGACCTCTCAACCTCATTCCTCTGGTTCCACTCACAGATTTATGTTGGATGGTGAGCAGCAATCACAGTAACGAGGTGTCTCAGCACACTACAACAACAGAGGACACGTTCCTACGCCACTGCGCTGAAACACACACACACAGAACACACAAACACTCACAGATGCATAAAGCCTCCACCAGAATGAGCGAGTGAGGCTGGCAGCCAAAGCCTTCTTGGCACCAGGCCTAATGATGCCCGGCATGCGTCTGCTCTTGACAACGATGGGGTAACACCTGCCAACTTTTACTAAGGTGTAAATGTCTCTATTAGCGAGCGTCTGGTCCCGTGTGTACGGTACTGGGATCAGAAGAGGGACTACGGGCGCCCTGGTTGCTGTTCAGAACCTGGTAATCACTGGGTCCAGTGGGCTTGTTCAGCACAGCGCTCTCTTTTTCTTTTCGTGTATACAATCTTTTCACATTTTGGAGGCGGAATGAAAGAGCAGGTGCGATTGTGAAAATGGAGCCGAGTACAAAAATGGAAATTTTAGTGCGCTGCCAATGAAAGGCTTGATGTTTCTTTTTCATTGCTGCTTCTAAGTTACCGTGTATTTTACGATATTTTCCACACATGTTATTAAAACTTTAACAAGATCAGATTTTTCCGCCATGTCTTTACAAGACCGTCCTCTACCGCACATTGGTCCAAAACTCCTCCCCGCACTTCCTCCTCCTTTCCCGGGCCAAGAGGTAGAACACACGGAATGGAATTTTGATGGTAGTTGGGAGATATTTTTTTAAGTTGATCACAAATAAACATCCATTTTGTTATAATGTTGCTATATTTATTTTAGGAAGTTTTACTGTTGTGAACTTTAATGATCCTTACTGCCATATCCGTTAATCATGACCTTTTTTTCCCTCCATATTCACAGTTCAGATAGGGCATGTTTGTTCTGAAAAGAAAATCAGCATTCATATCTTATTTTCACATAGTCTTTTGAAAAACCATGTCATACAGCATCTCAAGTGCTGAAAGGAATTACTCAATATGAAATATGTTCCCAATTCTGACCTTAAATGTGTTTAGACAAGGCTTGTGTGAAGATTCTTCTCAGGACAGTAACTCAACCCTGTTTTTGTTTCTGTGTGTCAACGCAGGGATTATTTTCCTCCCATCATTATCCCAACTTTGTTATAACAGCAGCCGTTGCATTTGCATTCACATTCATAACACCTCCTCCCATATCGCACCCATAGGACATATTGTAGAGCAGAGGCTGGTTATGCACACTGCAGATACCAGGTTACTGGATATGAATTAACATAATGTGAATGGGAAACAGAAGGTGCTTGCATATTTTGGCATGAGCTATTGTTAAATTTCATTATGCAACTTTGAAACCTATATTCCTCTGAGAGATGAATATTGATGCAACTGTGCACACGCGTCAATAATACCATTTGTTACGCCACAGGATTAAGTGGGCCTCTTCTGCTCAAGCACTGTTAGAATAATGCCTAATATGGACATCAGAAATCTAATGAGGGGTTGGGTGTCTCGTTATTGGGTCATGATTAAAAGTGAATCAAATGCCAACAGACAGTCCCCGAGCCAGTGAGAGACCATGTATTATTGGAGTTATTAGGAGAAGGCTAGTTTGAATGCTCAAAAGCTTGGGTTGTGGCTAACAGCTCCTAAGTATCAATGTTGGGTATAGTATGTAATGCAAGAGATGTCATTTTATTGAGTTACTTTAATGTGATTAGTGTAATTTTCCGGATTCTGCAGCAGCAATCCTGCCTAGTTAGCCCTGCCGGCAGCGTAGCTCTTAGGATGGTCTGTCAGTCACTGTGCTGCGATGATCCTCATTTAAATGATCAACAACTCTACCTTTAACGCTGTCATGAGTTTCAGTTTCAGTTTCTTTTTAGTGAGTCAACATATATACATACATAATACAATAACTGTAAACAATATTTACATACAAAGAAAACCAACAGTTTGAATACATAAATATGTGACTGAAAGGCTAAGCATGAAGCATAATGCTAATGTGAGCCCCGCCTATCCATGTGTTTGTCTAAGCTACCCTGCAAATCAAAAGAAATCATTCAGACTTAACCTTCAAGAATTGATATGCAAATCATTCTCCCGAAAATCCGAAGCAAATTACACATTTTCTAGTTGGTATTAGAGTTATTCTAAGGTGCATTAATGTAAAAATGTATTAATATCTCTCTAATCGGATTTGCTGTCCTGTTTGGAGAAAAAGTTTTGTATGCAGTCTTGGATAATGAGACATTAATTTTGCTTTTACCATTATTTGCAGTATTTTATAGTAAACCAAATAATTGAATTACATAACATGAGACTTGAGGAACAGTGGGTTCGTTTGGTCATATTAACCAGGTTTGTTGATAATTCCTATGACTTATTTTTGCAATAGCGCTATAGAATTTGTTGCTGATTTATAGGGCAATCCCTACAACTCCACTTAGTAAGACACATAAGGTTGTATGAGTGAAAAATAAATTATAAACACAAGGCCCTATTATTGAATATTTCCTTAGATTTATAAAGGATTGCTATTGACTTCGAGACTTTGCCTCTAACATATTCAATATGTTGTTTCCATGTTAATTTATGGTCGATCACAACCCCTCAGAATTTTATAGGTGTTTCAATATTGACACAGGCTGGCCGCAATACTTTTGTAATTTTTTTTTACAGCACAGTAACTTTGCTATATTACATTTATCCGCAACTGTATCTTATGGTGGTAAATGCTGGCTTGTTAGAAACTAAGAAGGTGACAATGAACCCATTGATGAAAAAAGCTCATCCAGCTCATGCTTGAGCTGGAGCAGTTTTACTTGGGGGAGGGATGTCTGGAATGTCTTTCTTAGCCTGCTGCCACTGTGACCCAAGTCCAGATAAGTGGAATAAAATAGAATTCCACTTATCAGGACCTTACTGCTTAAGTAATTCTATGAAGGTTGATGAACAAGATATTTTGGGAATAAGCATAACTGTACTATATCAAATCTTAATGAATTACTTGAAATTAACTTATTAAATTTTGTATTGGATCAGGTTCAAATAAATTTGCCGTCTCTGCTAATTCTTTTCATTGATTTTATAATTAGAAAACAACGCTCTAACAGAGAAGGTCAACATTATTGTAAAGAATGGAAGATTTTAACTGAGTGGGTGATGGATAAAGATCTAATAACCACAATATGTTAACAATGCTTCTGTGTGGGGCCAACTCCAATCCCTGGTGAAGGTAACAATGGTCCCCCTGAACTTCTGTAAGAAGTTGTCAGTGTGACGACCTTCAGTGGTCACGTATGGGGCTCCTGTCATTCAGCTCCTAGACTGGTGCTGAGTTGGCAGCAGGTTGGGGTTCGGTCGGGATGTGATGAACAGGTGTGACTGGAGGGTGGGCCCGGCATGACTCCTTAACCCTGCTCATAGACTGTATGTATTATAGGAGTGTATGTCCAGATATTTGCATTTATACACAATGTGTGTATATTAATGTGTGCTTCACTCGAGTAGCCATTAATTCACTGTTGCGTTTAAGTGTTGAGAGTGTTGGAAGCTGATGACGCTGGATAAGGACTGTGTGCGTGTGTGCTTGTGTGTGTGTGGCCCAGGGTGTAACCTAGCTTATTTATATGTGCTGCAATGTGAGAGGTGGGAATGTGGAAATCGGCGTAGTGTATCCAGTGTTGGGTTACGTTCACTGTAACACAGCTGTGTTTCAATCAACAGTGCCTACAGTGAAGTTTGAACAGTGGATGTGCTCTGTTATTACAAGCTGGGAAGTTCTGGCAGAGCAGGATGAGCAGGTTTCAAAACAATGCACACTGAAAATGAGCTAACATAGACTTTAGACTTACTGAAGTTTCTGTATTAAATTATGGTTTAATATTAAACACAGCAGTGTGCAATGAGAGTAGCATTACATTTTTAAAAAGTGCAGTCAGTCATTTGATGAGTGAAAACAATGTAATGATGTAAATGGGAAAACAAAAAAAAAAAGTGAATAGAGTGTGAGAGCACGATGCTGATCACATACCTGTGGAGGTATGAGGGTGTCCAATAGAGACGACAGCGGCACTTTTTTAAAAAAGCGTACAACAGAGGGCAACGGGAGGAATTGTGTTATTGCACAATGCAATAGGATATGTATGAGAGCAGTATGACAGAAGTGAGGAGTGTCGGAATGTTTCAAGGTGGGGGTGGGACTGCACAATGGTGATGCACAGACTGGACAGATGATTGAAAATGTTAAGATGTTCTTCAGGAGTGACGAGAATGGATTAACAGGATTATAAATGAGCATATCAGAGGGACATACCAAAAAGAGGGACGGTAGGTATATCGTTAGAGGGAAGCTGGAAGTGGAGGTTTCTGGATGTGGTGAGAGAGGACGTGCGGTTGGTTGGTGTGACAGAGGAAGAGGACGGGGCACGATGGAAACAGATAATCTGCTGTGGCGACACCAAAAAGGAAGAGCTGAAAGAAGAAGAAATATAGCATTAATGTTAAAAGCACTTATCGTATATAATATAATTGCAATATAAACTGGGGACAATAAAAAGTAATTACCGTTCAAATCATTAGTCAGTCATCACTTTGTTCGGCACATAGTGATAACTGATAAGTGTAATTATTTTTCAAATACTTGTTTACAGAATAAAAAGTCGTCAAAACCCATCTTTGCCTTCAGTGCTCAAAGTTTTACAAGAAAATGAGAGAATCATGGCTATAATCAAAATTATTTTATCATTAAATTGATGAAAATGAACAGTGGGAGGGTAAGGCAAAACAAAAATCATCAAAACAGCATCAATGACAGTTTGATATCGTACAAATCTGATCAACAGTCTGATCTCACCAACTGTCATGTGGATAAAAAGCCTTATCCTGCCATATCATAGAGATAGAATTCATCTCCAAAAGTTTTTTGGACATAACTTCCTAACCATCGGTCAGATTTAGCCCAAATTAGGTACACATGAATCGATTTCACATATATAGACTATAGACTAACCATATATATATATACTACGTTGTTTTGAGTTTCTTATCTTACTTTTTGCTATATTATTTTATAATAGAATTTTTACATACAACACACCCAAACCTGAAAGGGGAGTAAATATATTTGTAATCTTGTCACATCTTAAAGGTCATTATTTGGATAATTATTTTCACACCACTGTGCCCTTATTCAATCATTGGATGATTCCTCATTG
This sequence comes from Lophius piscatorius, assembly GCA_009660295.1. NCBI lineage: Eukaryota > Metazoa > Chordata > Actinopteri > Lophiiformes > Lophiidae > Lophius > Lophius piscatorius. The sequence goes on along the minus strand of VRLP01006910.1, from coordinate 2,461 downwards.
ATGGAGTTTTACACCCTTGGCACAGTAGACATAGTTTGATGTTTTAAATCAGTTAGGTATCCCTTTAATTATCTGGAAAAAAAATATCAGGTGTATTCTGTCCAGAATGTATTGGTTATGTACAAACAGGCTGTCTTGTATGATTGCTTCCACAGGGATGCATGTGTGAATGAGCCGGCGGGTGGAGTTTATCCAACTTATAAGACTGTTCTTTGTAGTAGGCCTGAGCACATCATCCATCATTCTCTTCTGTCAATCACCGTGTTTACCTGGCTTATTTTCAGCCACATGCTATAGTATCAGTTAATCCACATGTCAACAAGGTTAGGTGTCACAGGCCTTACCCTGCACCTAATGTGAATGAAGGTGAGGCCGCCCCAGGTTTGTGTCAGAGCCAGTGTGAGACTTCACCTTTGGCAAACACAATTGTTTTAGAGGGATGGAACAACACAGAGGAGGGATTGTATCTAACCAAACATTTCTTTTTCATGGTTATTGAATATCACTCACATGCATTGTTCTCTGTGCAAACAATCCTATCGTATACATGCAGAATGCCGACGATGGGAAAAAGTTGACTGGAGTGTTGGACTTTTCTATCATCGTGCTCTCTTCCCTTCTCATTCCCTCCCTCCCATGTGAACAAACACAACTGACCCGAGGCATTGCGTACAGTAACAGTGCTGAACACACATTCCAGCACACACCTGCACACTGCTCTGCTTTGACGCACTGAAGAATAGAAACACTATCCTTATAGCGCAGCGCAGATACACCTTTTTCATGCATTCGAGGCATTCTTTTAAAGTGTTGTAGATAATTAATAGTGATATCAAGTATTGAAAATGTAATTCAGCTATAACATTAGGTTACAGGCCAGCGGCAGGTTTAGCTAAAACTATTTTTCTTTGCTCAAGACAAAAGCTCAGCAGCTGGTAAATGGTCTCTGTTTGCAAAACAACATGCAAAAGGGATCACAGGAAATTGGTTTTAAAGGAAATTGACTTTTGAAAATTTTGAGTAAGCAGTGACTGTAGTTGTAGATTGTGTTTGTGGTGGAAACCTAGGGACTTGCTGGGCCAATCAGAAAACAGTCCACTGTTTGATAAATACTCCCTGGCACAGGAGGAATATATCCTTATTAGAAATTTAAAATCCCTCCAGGAAGAATATTGGCTGTGATAAATCATTTAGCATGGCCGATTGCCTTCAGTAATACCGCCGAATCAGCAATGCAGAGCCAAGTCTTATATGACCATCAATTATTAACACACACTAATGTTATTAGCATTTTCTTTTCAGCTTCTAAGGGACAGCGTGAGATAGGAAGAGCATCTAAATGGGACTCTCCTCCGGGCTTTGATTAGGCCACTCTGAAACTTTTATTCCTTTCAATCAACTTCTAGCTGGACTTGCTTTTCTTACAATATTCTGTCCAGCTTCACCTAAATGTCGGACTTTAAAATATAGCGAGTTTTCTGACATTGTTGGTTTCGAGAAAAAAAAAGTGCCACAAGCGAGAGCGGGGCTTTATTTTTTTCTTACTGAATCGCTAGCAGGGTTTGGGGAATCCCTCCTGAGTGGAGTGACGGAGAGGGACACTGATGACGTGGAAGACATCACAGGATAACTACAAGCACGGGAAAACTGCAAATTTGGGTATTTATGTGTTTAAATAGTGGTAAACTAAATATATGTAGCTGCAGCGACACAGGGTACACCCTTCCCCTGATAGCGGCCTCATTGTCTATGATTTCAGCAAGGAAACGGACACAGTCGGCTTAAACAATGAAATTACCAAAGAGTTGCGTCTTCCATTGTCCAAATCCTCCAGCAGCACCAGAAAAGACACTGTGCATCATTATGCAATGTAATTACAAGCATTTTTATATCCATCAATAATAATAATTTTAATTGTAACCTTATATATGAAATGCAGTATATATGATGAGAAACTGACAAAAATCGGCGTCATTGCCTCATCAGAATTGGAAAACTGCTTACGCTGTTTGTTGTCTTTATTATTTATGAGAATGAATTTCAAAAATATATATAAATAGTGTTTGATAACGCCAGAAAGATCTGAGGGTTGTTTTGCAGTAACAGATATATTTTTTTGTATTTATCCTCCAGTGAAGATAAATCAAAATTGTTTGATTATACATTCTAAAATTGGCTTTGAGTTATAATATTTGGATTTATTTTACACACCGGACATTATACCGACAAGTTTGTTTGTTTTACATCCCATGGATTGCATACGCAGTGTTTATAATTGAGGCTCCAAGCCCGGATTTCTTTTGCCCACTTGCAATTGACGGATGATTGATGAATGGATGGATGGATGGATGGATGGATGGATGGATGGATGGATGGATGGATGGTCAGATAAAAAGATAGATGAATGGATGGATGTATGAAATGTCAGATAGATAGATAGATAGATAGATAGATAGATAGA